>PVHT020000195.1:469047-723202 GCA_004024745.2 Catagonus wagneri
AACTAAAAAGACACAATGAACCTTCTTACAGAACAGACAATGACTCACAGACTTTGGAAAACCTTGGTTTTTCAAATAAGACAATCTGGGGGGGTGGGGGGATGCACTGGGGGTTTGGGATACAAAATCTGTAAAATTGACTTGTGATGATTTATGCACACCTATAATTGAAATAAAATCCATTAAGAGAGAAAAAAAATAAAAAAAAAAGAGAGGAAACTTTAAGTGGACCTTACTAATTAAGAAAATATGTGCCGAACTTGGGCCGACCGGAAAACAAGATGTAAAATGTTGTCTTCTCGCCGTCATTTCAACCTGAATGCCTTCAATAGCCACATCTAGGGTTCCATGGATGTTGGGACTGTCCGAAATAATTAATGTTGTACTCCTATGCTGACTCATAAATCAGACCATGGGATTACTCATCCAAAAATGCAGAGTTGGGTATCAGTCTTGGAACATTTTGGCTTCCTTTAAAATCTTCCTATGGTGAACATCCATTTCATTTTGAAAATTCAGCATATCCGATTTCTTCCAAACATAGACACCACAAATAAGTATTTTGTATCTGCTTCTTTTCCTTCAAGGGGAACACAGTTCTTTGCCCATACTGTCTAAGCTCTAAGACAAATGCCAACCAGAATTGTTCTGTGTGTCCAGAAATGCCCATGATATGTGCTGTTTGGTTGTGTGGCTGAGTCGGTTACGTTGGATGGATTTTAGCTTCACTCTGAGTGATTATTGGGATCGTGAAGAACGTGTATTGAGTTCGAATCTCTCATTTATATGGTGGGGTATGAATTATAAAGTGATGCTATTAATTTTGGTTGAACCTCACGTATTATGGTGTACCGTGTACTTTTCCTCCCCTCCAACATATCACAGAACCGTAAAACATTAGTCACCAGCATGCCTTTCTGTATTTAACCTTTTTGGGGGTGCCTTTTATTGCTGAGCCAGGTCGGTTATAGCTGATGGGCTCAGACAGACAGAGAGCAACAAGATGACTCAGGAGAAAATAAATCCTGCAGTTCTCTGCATCTGTGTTTGTGGCTGGGTACAAATCTCGTAAATTGCAGCCAGCATGTGTGTTTTGTGGGTGTCCATGTGCTTTGTGTTTGGTGGCAGTCACTTGGAAAATTGATACCAGTGCGATGCATTGTTATCAACACGTCTCCTCCATGTGACCTAAAACCATACCACTCATTTGTCAGGCTCCCCAGTGTGCCCCGGGTTCAGAGCAAATCAACCTCCACGGAAGAAAGGCCAAAGCTCTGCAGGAACTGAAGCTCAGCGCCTCCGTCGGTGTGGGGGCAGGGAGAAGGTTTACCATGAGAGGACAAGGGCAGGTTGAGAAACTGTTCAACATTTCAGCCGGTTAATTATCGCAATTTCCCAGCATGTATGTAGGAGAAATGAGACTATCCACAATAGTGATTATTTTCCCTCATCATTATGTCCACCTGCTATTTACTATGAACATTTCGGGGGGGGGGGAGCTAAGCAGAGGCTAGCTTTAAAAAACCCGGTGTCTCAGAGCATGCTGTGCTTGTCTTTTTGGTGTTGAGGGGTGAGGGAGGTGCAGGGCTGTCATCAAATTTCTAGATCTATTTTTAAGTTTTTAAGGACAAGTTTTATAAATATGAGCTGCTGCTGATTCTATCTAGAAAATCTCTTTCTACTCTAAAAATAGTTTGCTGGGAAGGAGTTTGTGAATTGTTTATTAAAGGGAGACTCAGAAATTCAGCCGAGTGCGTCTCCTAATAAATAAGTAAATAAATGTGTATGGTATATGTATATAAATATAACCATGCAGTTACTGTCCGAAAGCAGATGTGGCTTCTTGGGAAAGAAACAAGATTTCTGCCATGTTAATGTCAATATAAGAATGCGGACGGCAATTGAGAATTTTCCCTTCTGGCCTCCATTTTCAGACCCTCAAATCCTGCTCATTTTTTTATCACCAAAATGATACGTTATTCCTTGTGAGAAGGCATCTCATTCTCCCATGCAGAACGAATGGTCCCAGCTTCTGTTTTTATCAGTACCCTTGACTCTCCTGTAACACTTTATAATAATCTCTAACATTTACCAGGCACTGTGCTAGTAAGCTGAGTTCATATATTACTTTATCTAGTTGTGTGGACGATCCTTGAGTTATATATTGCCAGCATTTTCATTTAAAAGATGAGATAGGGAGTTCCCATTGCGCCTCAGCAGGTTACAAATCTAACTAGTATCCGTGAGGATGCAGGTTTGATCCCCAGCCTCACTCAGTGGATTGAGGATCTGCCATTGCCGTGAGCTGTGGCCTAGGTCACAGACAAGGCTCAGTTCAGATCTGACGTGGCTGTGGCTGTGGCGTAGGCTGGCAGCTACCGCTCTGATCCATCCCCTAGCCTGGGAACTTCCATATACTGCAGGTGTGGCTCTAAAAAGCAAAAACAAACAAATAATAAAATAATAATAAAAATAAAAGATGAGGTAGGCTGAATAATGGCTTCCCAAAGCTGTTCACATCCTAATTTCAGAACTTGTGAGTATGTTACCTTATGTGGCAAAAGGGACTTTTCAGCTATGATTCAATTAAGGCTCTTAACATACAGAGATTATAATCGCCAGGGTCATTATAACAGGAAGGCATACAGGCACTAAAAATAAAAATAGATAAATTGGGCTGCATAAAAATTGGAGACTTCTGTACATCAAAGGGCACAATCAGCAGAGTGAAAAAGAAATGGAATGGGAGAAAATATTTGCAAATCATGTAAGGGATTAATATCCTGAATAATGAAGAACGGTATCTCAACAGTCAACAACCTCCCCACCAGATAACCTGATTAAAAATGGATAAAGGGCCCGAATAGACATTTTTCTAAAAAAGACTTACAGTTGGTCAATAAGCACGTGAAAGGGTGCCCAACATCACTAATCATTAGGGAAATACACGTCAAAACCACAGTGAGATTGCCTCACACCCATTAATGACGGCTATTAAAAAAAAAAAAGTAAAAAGAGTTAGTGAGGATATAAAAAAATTGGAACTCATGTGCGCTGTTGGTGGGAATGTAAAATGGTGCAGTTACTATGGAAAACAGTATGGCAGTTCCTCAAAACATTAAAAATAGAATTACCATATGAGCCAGTGCTTCTCCTTCTGGGTGTACATCCAGAATTATCGAAGGCAGGGTCTCAAAGACATATTGTGCACCCATGTTCATAGTAACATTATTCACAGTATCCAAAAGGTGAAAGTAACTCAAATGTCCACCAGTGGATAAACAAAATGTGGTCTGTCCATACGATAGCATCCTATTCAGGAGAAGACACATACATTACAAAATGAATGAACCCTGAGGACATTACGCTGAGTGAGGTAAAGCAATCATACAAAGACAAATACTGTATGATTTCATTTATATGAGGTATCTAAAGTAGTCAAACTCCTAAAGGCAGAAAGTAGAACAGTAGTTACCAGGAGCTGTGGGGAGGGGGCGGGGGGGCGGAGGAAGAGTGGGGAGCTGTTGTTTAATGGGTATAGAGTTTCAGTTTTGCAAGATGAAAAAGTTCTAGAGACTAGTTGCACGCCATGTGAATGTACTTAGCATTACTGAACTGTATACTTAGAATTGGTTAAAGTGGTAAATTTTGTTATATATAATTGACCACAACTAAAATTTTTAAAAAAGAGGGAGGTGGAAGGATCAGAGTCACTGATGATGGAAGCAGACATCAGAAAGAAAGCGAGTTTGACCATGCTACACTGCTGGCCTTGAAGATGGAGGAAGGGGCCATAAGCCAAGGAATGCAGGTGACCCCCACAAACTTAAAAAGGTTAGGAAGCTTCTTCCCCCAGAGCTTCTAGAAGGATCTCAGTCCTGCCAGCACTTTGCTTTTAGCCCAGTGAAGCAGTTTATGGACTTCTGACCTGCAGAACTTTAAGAGAATAAATCCAAGCTGTTGGCAAGAAACTAATACAAAGACTGCTCAGTTCAGGGAAATTTGTACTTTGTTTGAGGTCACCAGGTGATGAGCTGGTGTGTGTGCCCACGCCACTTGGAGTCTCAGCCTTGCTAGGTGCTGAGGCCCTGGAGATCTGGAGCCATCTTGAATCCCACTGCATGAAGTAGTGCCTGGCACATAGTTGCAGTTTGGTAACTTTGGCGGGAAGACTGAACCATGATGACGTTCCACACCCTTTCTTCTGTTCTCTTGTTGCTATGCCCTGGATGCCATAGAGTTAACTCTAGGAGATCAACAGGAAAAGAAAGTCAAATGGATGGTGAGCATATGAAGAGCTGATCAGTCTTGTTTTTACTAATTCGAGAAATGTAAATTAAATGTCATTTTCTGTTACCAGATTGGCACTAATTAAGAAGTTTAAAGATACCCAATATAGGGAAACCAGCACTCATTCGTGCTATTGATGGGAGTGTAATTGAGACAAACCGTACAGAGGCCAGTTTTGCATTATCTGTAAAAGGAAGGATGCACTGAGTGTTTGACCTGGAAATTTCACTTTGGGGAATTTGTCCCCAATTATGCTTGTGTATGTGTGCACAGTTACAGGCACAGTGATGCTTGACGTTGTGTTGTTTGTTAATGCTGAAGATTTGAGACACCTGCATGGTTTTATGTGCATTATAGCCTGGAGGGAAGAGGACTGTCTGTCTCCAGCCTTAGGTTCAAATAAGTTATCCATTTAACCAGCCAAAGATGCAGAAACTTAGCGGAAGGGGATGGATGTGCTCAGGGCAGGAGCAGATGAGGTGTGAATTGACATGTATTTCCTGCTCCAGTCGCCACCCCCGAGTCTCAGTGGCATACATGGCAGTGGAGATTCTGCCAGACCTCACAAACAGCCAAAATTTGCTGTGCCACAAGTCTTTTTTTTCCATCAGCATGCCAGAAGAGCCAGCAATGACAGTGGGTGTACTGTTTATGGTATGGTGACAAACATGTGGCTCCCTGTGTGTCGCCATGGGGAGTGGAAGGCAGAGGCAGTGTCCACATGTCCCCAAGGAGGTGTCTCCATTCTATTTTCTCCCCTTCCATTTCCCCAGGTTCCTTCCTCTCCCAGCTCTGATGTCATGCCCTTTAATCTGGGTGCTTCTGATTGCTCAGATTTCCATGTTCTGAAATCTCCTTTCCCACACAGCTGGATCATCCATGCTGCTACTGGTATACTCTACTCTTGGATTCTGTGCTTCTTTGACAAGGAAAACACTACATATATGAGTCTATTTGTTTTAAAAACAAGTAGGATACAGGAGTTCCCATCGTGGCTCAGTGGTTAACGAATCCGACTAGGAACCATGAGGTTGCGGATTCGATCCCTGGCCTTGCTCAGTGGGTTAAGGATCCGGCATTGCCGTGAGCTGTGGTGTAGGTCGCAGATGTGACTCGGATCCCGCGTTGCTGTGGCTGCGGCGTAGGCCAGTGGCTACAGCTCCTGTTAGACCCCTAGCCTGGGAACCTCTACATGCCGCAGGTGCGGCCATAAAATGACAAAAGGCAAAAAAAAAAAAATTATTTTTTTGGCCGCACCCGCGGCATGTGGAAGTTCCTGAACCCACACCATGGCAATGACCCGAGTCACTGAAGTGACAGTGCCAGATACTTAACCTGTTGAGCCACACGGGAACTCTGAGCTGCTGCTTCTGGTATTTGCTGCTCTACTTCTGAATAATAGGCACATGCTGCTGTTTCTTGCTTTGTGACTTCTAGACATTATCTGTTAGCTCTTATGGTAGTTGAAGAATTTAGCTCTTTTACCCCCTGCCCGCCATATGCCATTCTCCCTTGTGTGTGCTCATATCTTAAGTTTTGGTTTAATCTGTATTTAATGTTTTCCTTACTATAGAGATATTGACATTTATTGAAACAAGAATATACTATAATTAATATCCTTATATAACTTTTTGTTTGCCCCAGAGATGATAATTTTCTTTCTTGTCTGTTGAGTTACCCTAGGACAGCCAAATCTTTTCATGCCTTGAACTAAACGGTTCTATGAAATGCATCTTATAAGGTCCAACCCTTTTTCTCCTCGCTCTCCCTCACTGCCTCACTTCTTCCCTCATCTCCTCCCTCCCTGCTCCCCCTCCTGGAAAAATGCCAGCATCTTCCATCGGGGCTGCTGCCCAGTGGTCAGCCAGGAAATCCCCACCACCTCTCTTTCATTATTGACCACCCTGGATGCTTCTCTCTCTTATTTTACTCACTTGATTCAGTAGAACACACTTTCTAGTAGCTTTCTGAGCGAGAGTGCATGCAAGTGCATTTTTGAGATTTCTGCCAGACCAGCCACACTTAGGAGTTGTTATACTAGGAAGTTTTTCCCTTTTAATACTCACCGCCCCTCAGTACCTGGCCATGTTTTGGTGGGTGGGATTTCTGCTCCTGCCAATAGAGCCTGACCACCCTGGGACCCAGAGTCTGAGCCTTCATCCGCAAGATCTCATTTGATCTTCAGAATATTTTAATCTCCCTTTTGACAAGTAACAAAAGCGAGGCACCAAAGGTTTACACCCTCAGCAGTGTCAGAACCAGAGCTTGAGCTGAAGTGTCAGCTGCCTGAGCCAGTGCTGCTACCTTTCCAAGTCCAGCTGCTCCTTACTGGAAAGAGAAATAAGAGTCGTGGGGCCTGAGTGATAAGTGCCAAATGCATGGTCACGGCTTCAGGGTGAGTCTAATTATGAGTACCCGCCTCTGTCTGGTTGCTGATGGCGCCAGCTCTACTTGGCCATCCTTTGCTAGACACATCTTCCAGTCTTATTGACTGTGTGTGCATGAGTGTGTGTGTGTGTATGTGAGAAAGAGAGAGACGGAGACAAAGAGAGAGACAGATGAGGGGGAGGGAGAGAGAGGGCGAGAGAGGGAGGGAGATTGATTCGTAGTTCTGTTTCTAGCTCCTTGTGATAATGAAAATGCTCTGCCCGTCATTCCTCTAAGCTTGGTATGATTATTTTTTATTGCCACAGTATCTGGTTCCAAGCAATGGAAGAATTTCGCCCCCCTCTTCCCACTCCTTTTGTAATATGAAATGCCTCATTACTTAGCAGTTTTCTGCTGATTGTACAGTTTAGCATTTGATCTTTTTGTTAACCACAGTCAGGTGACCACACACAGGGTAATTAGATTAACCCGCCCCTCCTCTTCTTTACTGAAACAGTATAAAATCTGGTATTCTGTTGGCACATGCTTTCCTTAGATTAATGATCTTGGAGTTGCTGCATAGAAATTTGCATAGCTCCCCACAGCTCCGAGAAATGAGAATGCCCAGCTGTCTAAAAGCTTTAATCAGGAAATGAGCATGAAACGGCATTGTTTTGTCACAGGCTTGGAATAATTTATTCTTGACAATCAAGTGATCCTGAATGGAAATATGTATAAACACTCTTTCAACAACCAGTAAACAGGTGCTTTTTCTTGGTAAAAATTCAGGGATTTCTTTACTTGGGAGTGACTCTCACATCATTGGCTCTCACACTAGTCACTTCTGGAACTTTATTCTGTGGTCATTTTCTTTGTTTCTCCTCTTTTAAAATGGCAGTTTGCGGAAGTTGGCTTTTTGGAGCCAGAGAAAGGCAGCATTAGGAACGTACACATTTTGTGGGCTGTCAGGCTTGGCCACAGGACTGCCCAGGCAGCAGGCCTCACTCAGCCCTACGCCACTCTTAAAAATTGAATAAATTTGATCTGTGACATTGTGTAAGTTTAAGATGTTCGATGTGTTACTTTGCTGCATTTACACATTGTAATATGGTTGCCAGTGTAGTGATATTTATCACATCATTATAAAACAGTATTATTCATTGTACTGTGCATTAGGTCTCTGTGGCTTGCTGTTCGTTGCAAATTTGTACCCTTAAATACTGTCACTCTTATCCCCACCGCCTGTCCCCTAGCAACTACCATTTTACTCTCTTTTCTTTACAGGTTTAACTTTTTTGGATTTCACATCTAAGTGCTGTCATACAATACTTATCTTTGACTCATCTCTCTTAGTATCATGTTCTTAGGGTCTGTGCATGTTGTTGCAAATGGCAGGATATCTTCCTTTCTCATGCTTGAATAATATTCCATGGTGTATATGTACCACATCATTTTTACCCGTGAATCCACTGATGTGCACTTGGGTTGTTTCTGTAATCTTGGCTATTGTGAATAATGCTATGATAAACATGGCAGTGCATATATCTCCTTGCAATCCTGTTTTCATTTCCTTTGGATAAACACCCAGAGGTGGAATTACAGGATCATATTGTAGTTCTATTTTTAGTTTTTTGAGGAACCTCCGTATTATTTTCCGTAGTGATTGGACCAACTTACATCCCCACCGTCAGTGTAGGAGAGTTTCCTTTTACCACATCCTTGTCACACCTGTTGTCCCTTGTCTTCTTGATGATAGCAATTTTAACAGATGTGAGGTGGTATTCCATTGTGGCTTTCATTTGCATTTCCCTGATATTAAGCATCTTTTCATGTATCTGCTAGCCATTCTGATGTCCCCTTTGGAAAAATGTCTATTTAGTTCTTCTGCTCATTTTAAAATCAGGTTTTTTGTTTTTTGAGTTGACTGAGTTCTTTATATGTTTTGGATATTAAGCCCTTATCTGATATATACTCGGCAAGTTTTTTGTCCTCTTCTATAGGTTTTTTATTTTGTTAATAGTTCCTTTTGCTTTGCAGAAGCTTTTGAATTTGATGTAGTCGCATTTGTTGGCTTTGTTGTTGTTGTTTGTGCTTTTGGTATCAGGCCTTCGCAAATTACTGCAAAGACCAGTATTGATGATCTTCTTCCCTATATTTTCTTCTAGGAATTTTATGGTGTCGGGTCTTGTGTTTAAGTCTTTGATCCATTTTGAGTTTATTTTTGTGAGTGGTATGAGACGGGGGTCTAATTTTGCTGTTCTGCATGCATTCTTCCAGTTTCTCCAGCACCATTTGCTGAGGAAACTATCCTTTTCCCATGAGTATTATTGACTCCCTTGTCAAATATTAGTAGACCGTGTATGCCAGGTTTCTAGGATCTTTATTTTATTCCATTGGTCAATGTATCTGTTTTTATGCCAGTACCATGTTGTTTTTATTACTGTGGCTTTGTAGTATAGTTTGAAATCAGGAAGTGTGATGCCTCGGGCTTTGTTCTTTTTTTCCTCAGGATTCTCACACAGCCCTTTATTGGCTATGTGCTCATCTCTTCTCAGGACTCACTTCCCCTGTCTGTCAAAGAGATATAATAATGCTCCTTAATTCTTAGTGTGATTATAAGCATTAAATAAGGTATTCCATGTAAACCCTAGACCAGTATTTTGCTCATAGTATATTCTTCATAATTGCAAACTGATTCCATATTTTTTAGAAGGCCTAGGAAAATTCACTTTCTTTCTGTGTTTAAAAGATTCTAGTGTTTTACATTTTTCCCTTCGATTATTAGTTGTAGAAGCAGTTGTGACTATAAAAATTAACACTGAGGAGTTCCCATCGTGGCTCATGGTTAATGAATCTGAGTAGGAACTGTGAGGTTGCAGGTTTGATCCCTGGCCTTGCTCAGTGGGTTAAGGATCTGGCATTGCCGTGAGCTGTGGTGTAGGTTGCAGACGCGGCTCGGATCTGGCGTTGCTGTGGCTGTGGTGTAGGCCAGTGGCTACAGCTCCAATTAGACCCCTAGCCTGGGAACCTCCATATGCTGCGGGTGCAGCACTTGAAAAGGCAAAAAGACCAAAAAAAATTAACATTAAGTTACACCCATGTACTCCTTTCATTTATATCTGACACACAGTAGGTGCTCAAATAATGGTTAAAAGAATGATAGGAGCTAATGACAATGGCTAACATTTATTGAATGTCTGGGGATTAAAGATGAGTGAGACCTATTTTTTACCCCTGAGGCACTTACAGAGTAGCTGATAGAGACTTACAGGCTCACACTTAGAGTACAGGGGTCAGTGCTGTGACAGGGATTCTAACAAAGGGACACAAAAGCACAGGCACTTAATCAACATCAAAGCTGTTAAAAGGGTGACATGGGGAAAAAAAAAGATGGAAGAAATGGCTGTTGGACCTTGGATGTCCCTTTTTCTCTTAAAGAGCAAGCTGTAGGGAGTTCCCATTGTGGCTCAGTGGTAACAAATCCACCTAGTATCCATGAGGATGCAGGTTCGATCCCTGGCCTTGCTCAGTGGGTTGGGGATCTGGCATTGCTGTGGGCTGTAGCGTAGGTTGCAGATGTGGCCTAGATTGCACATTGCTGTGGCTGTGGCGTGGGCCAGGAGCTGCAGCTCCGATTCGACCCTTAGCCTGGGAACCTCATATGCTGTGGGTACAGCCCTAAAAAGAAAAAAAAAAAAAAACAGGCAAGCTGTTTATTAGCAAAAAGCCCAGCTATTTCTGTTTCAGGTAGTACTGCTTCAAGGAGTAAGTATGATGCTATAGGAAACATTAAAAATTTTTTTTCTTGAAGAGATTGATGGAGAAAGTACCCACTCCTTAGGGAGCTCAATTTGAGATTGTGTAATTAACCTTTTTGAGTATAATTAACCAATCCCGAACTGTTTAATTCTTGTTACTTTTACTCTGGGCACCAAAGCAAAATGTGTTCTCCTCACGATAAAACTACAAAAAAGATTTAATATTATCTCTTTTATGTTCTTTATTGTTTTTCTGGGTTGTCATGACATTAATTATATTTCCATAATATTGGATTCTATATCAGTAATTAAAAAACAATTGATTATTGGGCCTGGCCTGATTTCTCCCACATCTTAACTTTCCTGTCTCCCCTTCTTGATGAAATATACGGACTGAAGAGCTTTCTTCTCAGCTTTGTACATGTTCATACGTACTGTCATCTCTGTGGCTGGTTGCATGGGGATCTTTTAACATAGCAGTGGAAGTGATGTAACCAAATTATATTCAGGGGCAGTGTTTGCTTCTTCCTTGATTGCAGAGACAGTAGCAGTCAGTATTCTAATGACTGGAAAATACTAAACATATTTTAATTACCAATTTTTAAATCAATTAAACTTTTGTATAGCTAGCACAGGCACATGGTACCAATTAAAAGGAACAAAATGTATGTTTTCCCCATCTCTCAGCCACCCTGTTCCCCTACCTGAAGGCAGCCTTAATTACCAGTTTGTTTTTCCGCATTACAGTGTGAGGCCTGCACATAAATACGTGCAAATGCTTGCATACATTATTAGAGTTTTTTTTAAAAGCTAGCCACATGTCTTGGTGATTATCCTTATTGGCACTGATGGACCAGCCTCGTTCTTGGAGAGTTACATGGCGTGGATTTACTGTAATTCACAGAACCATTTTGCTACTGACACATGTTCACATTCTTTCAGCCTTTTGCTAGTTTAAGCAATGCCGTAATGATTAATCTTGTACATGTGCCACTTTGCATGTGTGCAAGTATGTTTGCAGTTTAAATTCCTGGAAATGGAAATACTGAGTCAAAAGGCATAGGCATTTAAATTTTTGATAGATAATTGCCACATTGCTTCCCACAGAGGTTGTACCAATTTATACATCAGTTTATACTCAGTGGAAAGTATAAGAGGATATCTTTCTCTACATCATTGCCAGCCTTATATTACCAATATTTTATTGTTGCCAATATGACAGATAAAAACTATATCTTATATCAATAGAACTAATAAATCCACTGGGTTTCAGAGAGCTCCATTGAGAAACTTTATGGCATTTAATGTCAAGGAAAAAAGATCTCATTGTAATGTAAAAATTATGTTCTTCCCTCTCTAGACTCTCAGCTTCTAGAGAATTTGTGCTTGCTGTTCTCTGTATATCTCATTCTTGGCGTGAGTACCAGCTGTGTGCCAGGCGCTGTGCTTATGTGTTGTGAAAACCAAGACAGTATTCTGAGAGAGACCACACTCTAATGAGAAGACTTGTTTAAACACTCTAATAAGGTGTAAAAAAATAAAACAAATTAAAAAAAAGAGAGAGAGAGAGTTCCTCTTGTGGCTCAGCAGAAACGAATCTGACTGGGATCCATGAGGACGCAGGTTCAATCCCTGACCTTGCTCAGTGGGTTAAGTATCCAGCGTTGCCGTGAACTGTGGTGTAGGTCGCAGACATGGCTTGGATCCCGAGTTGCTGTGGCTGTGGTGTAGGCCAGCAGCTGCAGTTCCGATTCGACCCCTAGACTGGGAACCTCCATATGCCATGGGTGCAGCCCTAAAAAGACAAAAAATAAAAATAAAAGAAGGTGTACATGCTACAATTTTAGTATAAGAAAATAGCTGAAAGGATTCATGGTCCTTCTGTGTGAATACTGCCCAGATATTGCCAAATGAATTCCACTGTAATTCACATTTCTCCTATAGATATGGTTAAGCATCTTTTCATGTGTTTGAGTCATTATTTTTCCTATGAACTGTCCTTTGCTATTTTTGTTGAGTTACTGATCTCTTTGCTAATACTTTGTAGAAAGAGTTCTTTCTACATAACAGGTGGTATTCGCCCAGTTTGACTTTGTCTTTCTTGATAAATGTTCTTTTTCTCCGATATTGTATTTATAGTTCTGTGTACTTCATCAGCCCTTTCTTTTGTGACTTCTAGATTTGATGTCACAGTGTCAAAGAATCTTTCTCACTCTGTGTTTGTAAAATCTCTCTCTCTTGTTTTTTCTAGTGTTTCTAAAGTTTTGTTTTTAAATGAGCAAATTTATTTTGAATGTCTAATATTCACAGTCTGAAAAGAAATAGCTTTACTTGTTTTAAAAAATGAGACACTGTATAACTTTTCTTCATGTATCTTCTTCCTACCACTCTTAAGCCAGATCTGCATCCTCTGAGGTGAGAAGTTGATTGTGACTTAGAGAACACCAGTTGTATCATTGTAGGGAGGATACAGATTTCCGTGTTATCATAGCTTTGAGCTGAATTGAAAAAACTCCTGCTCGTCTGTAGAGAGCCATCCTGCACATAACACTCTGCTAAATTGGCCATTCACTTGACATATATGTATTAAGTGCTCACTAAAGCATGTCCAAGCAGTTGGTTGGTATCGACACCCTTTGATCCAATGGTAATAGGCTAGCTATTTAGCGGGATATGTATCGGCAGATAGAAAGTCATTGAATGTCATTTGGGTAATTGCATTGTATATCAGGAAGTTCTGTCATCTCTTTGGGACATGAAGGTAGCCGGTCTCATCTTTGTCCAGAATCTCACAGTAGCGGAGCTCTTTGCAGCATTCATCCCTGTGCTGCAGGTGAAGAACCTCCTGCCTGGGCTTGTGCTCTAAGTGATTCTTGGGAGATGGTCCTTCGAATATATGATAGTGTAGACATGCAGTTCAGGATTTACATAGAGGCGTGACATCAGGCGTCCTGTTACTTCAAAAAATTTCCTTGTTAGTTTTTGAGCTGAAAATATCTCAGGTATGTTTATGATGATATGTCAGAGCACATTTTTAAGTGGCAGTGTATTTTGTAAATGTAAGAAAGCCACTGTTGTATGAAACATCAATGTGGTTTCACTACGTAATTTTTAGGAGAAATTATGGAATATTTTAAGCATTGGAAACTGAATAATAAATACCTGTGTGCCCACCACTCTGCTTTATCAAATCCTCATATTTTGCCATATTTATTTCAGATATCTCATATATATTTTCTCTACAATTCCCTCTAATGAAGTGGATGGGTTTTGTGATTCAGCAGCATGGGTAGTTTTTTAAAAAAAAATATTATGATAATGAGATGTATTTTTTTAAAGAAATAGAATCTTACAGGTAGAGCTGAAGCTCCTTTGGCGTCTCCTGCTACTTTCAGATGACTAGCTGTGTCTTCCTAGGTGTTTTTTTTTTGTCTTTTTAGGGCCATACCCACAGCACATGGAGGTTCTCAGGCTAGCGGTCGAATCAGAGCTGTAGCCACCAGCCTACACCACAGCCACAGCAACGCCAGACCCGAGCTGTGTCTGCCACCTACACCACAGCTCACGGCAATGCCAGATCCTTAACCCACCGAGCAAGGCCAGGGATCGAACCTGTGTCCTCATGTGCTAGTCAGATTCATTTCCACTGAGCCACAACGTGAACTCTGTGCCTGGGTGTTTTGAGACTGACTGGTCTATTGTGAAGGGAGCCAAATTCTGGGAACACACAGTCTGTGCTAGCAGGGCATGTTCGTGGGATGACTGCTTCTTAAACTTGCCTTTGGTGTGTGGGGCAGGCAGGAAGATGCAGTGTGCTCGCATGCACGGAGCGGGAGGGATGCGCTATTCTAGGATTCTGTATCTATTCAGAACTCTCTTGATCAGTACATTTGGTGTAAGAATTTGTTTTTAGTGACTTCCTTTTATCTCCTGCCAGTGGTAATTTTGCAAAAAGATTTTCCATGAACTTGCATAGAGGGCACAGCTGTGATCCCACAGTCACATCTGCCTCTAGAGGAAGCCTCACCTCCAGAAAAAAAACAGACCGGGTTTGAGGACAGCTGACAAATGATGCCTCTTTTCCCTGCCCTGCTTTAACCCCTGAGCTTTAGGGGACCCAGCCAAGCCTCACTCTAATGCCGAGGAAAGCCCAGGATAAACATTTCCGGCTGGTCAGGGCAACACCGAGCTCCCCTGGTGTCGGTGGTGCCAGCCTGCTCCATGTGCCTGTCCTCTTGGTGGCAGGAGAGAAAGAAGTCTTGTGAGATGTGAGGAAAACAGCTGCGGTGGAGAGGAAGGGTGCCATGGAGCAAGCTGATCTATTCAGCCGCTGATGTCAATTAAATTAGATGCCCCTTGGTTCTCCTGCGTGGTAGGGTCCACCTGGCACACTCTGACCATTCTTCCCCTTAATGTTGACCCCAAAGCACTTTCCACCCCTTCTCCCCCCTCCCCTTGAGATGAAATTAAAACACAAAACACTGGCTTTTCCAGGTTTTGACCTTTTAGGATAAAATACTAGCAAATTTCAATTTTAAGAGAATCTGTCTTAGAGTTCCCTTGTGGCTCAGAGGATTAAGTATCCAGTGTTGTCACCGCAGTGGCTCTGATTGCTGCTGTGGTGCAGGTTTGATCCCTGGACCGAGAATCCCCACAAGCCGCAGGTGCGGCCAAAACAAAACAAAAAAAAGTATGTCGTCTTTCTGGTTTAGGCATGTATGTTGTTCTTTTACCTTGACATAGCATACAGTGAAATGCAGAGATTTTAGAAATACAGCTCATTGAATTTTTAGGTGTTTGTATACCTGTGCAACCATCACCCAGACCAAATTAGAGAACATTTTCGTCCTCCCAGCAGGTTGTATTGTATCCTCTGTCATTACCTCCCCAAGGGTAGCTGCTGTTCTGAGATCTCTCACCGCTGGTGAGTTCTGGCTGTTCTTAGAAACTTCATGTAAATGGAATCATATATTATGTGATCTCTGGGGTCTGGCTTCTTTCACTGAACATTCTAACTGTAAATGTTTATCTGTGTTGTTAGGTGTAGTTTTTTTTTTAATGATGGTGTTAATAGTGGCGATAAGTAAGCACTTTGTATACTGTGGTCTAGTTCACTGTTTGATCCTGAAGACCCCTCTGTGATGGTGCCAAACCATTTAGCATTAGACTTCTTTTAGAGATGACAGGAGAGCTGCTTATAGGCTTTTGCTGTTGGCTCCAAGGTCACTCACCCGATAAATGAGGATGCCAGGGCTAGTTCAGGTTTTTTGACTCAGAGCAGCATTCTCTCCATCCGCTGTGAAGACTGTGTCTTAACTTGTGTCAGGGTTGGTAGAAGCCATAAAGGATGAGAGGAGGGAGGGGCCCGCCAAACTGGACCTTCATTAATATTTTGCTGTGTAATATTTTGGTTAATTAAAATAAGTTAAGGTTCAACCCAGCCCCCCCCCCAGCATCTGTATAGTAGGTAATGGATGGGGAGTGAGAAAAGAGGTAGCGACTTGTTCAGCCACCAGCCACATCCAGGCAGCTCCACTTATCAGAACAGACTATGCTAGTTGAGCCCCCGGTTGTGTACAAATTATGCCTCTGCCCAGGGAGGCTGCTGTTTGCAGGTTGCTAAATGTGTCACAGAATTTTTGCGAGAGTGGCATTATTGGGGCTTCCTGGCCCTCCAGATGTGGGTAAGCCATCTCAGATTCTGATCAGCATAGTGCTTTGGGAAGCAGCAGTGGTGTGATTTCCTCTCACCTTTCATTCAGGTGGTCCTTGCGACACAGCTTGAGTGTTATTGGAAAGTTGATAGTTTATTGATGGCCACAGTTTTACTGTACAAGCTGAGTTCCCATTGTTAAGGCCTCAGATTTGAGATAAAGACAAGCTGGGTTTTCTTTACCTCCTAAAGAGGTTTGCTGATACCCTGACTATTCTGCTGTGTTTTAAAGCAGGTAGAATCATTACTGATTTGTATACGTGGACATATATGCGATTCTGTAAGCCCAGTGGCCCACACTTCTGGCCCAGGGTGTGGCCTCCAAGATAGTAGGATCCAGGTTCTTAACAGATGGTTTAAAATTGTAGGGCTCATGGTCAGAAAGCTGAGACTGTGGGTTGGGGGCTAGGAATGCTCAGACCCAGGAAATCCAGAGGCTCTTGACCTGGATCAGAACCTCGGAGAGCTCCAGGTACACAGCTGCTGGCAGCTGTAGGCAGACAGGAGTTACTTCACTGCCAGGTCCACCTTCTTCCACAGCAAAGAGTTTTTTTTTTTTTTTTTTAAGTGGAGTTGATAAGGGACTTCAGGGATTTCAGCCCTAGTACTTGTGGGCTTGTGGATAAAGCAGTACATTAGATTCTTTAGGTGTGGAGGAAAGTGAAGTTTTCCATTGGAGCCCCCGGTGGGGTGATTTTGAGTCTTTTAGTTAGAACCTCGACACTGGTTCTTCCTGGGAGGTGAGGCGTAGCAGGAGAGCTTGGGTTCCATGGCCCACCCGGCCCCTTATTAGCCTTGTAGCCTTTGCTGGTCTTGCATCCTCTCTGACTGGGTCTCATGATGCTTATACGCAAAAATAAATCAGTTTAGCCAAATCAGGATTTTTGTCAGTAACAAAATAATAGTGTTATCGTGAGGAGCAAGTGAAAAAAGATTTGTTATAGCACTTTAATTTATATAAGCCCTTGCCAGTGTAAGGTTGTGTCATTGCCAGCACTGTCACCTATTTTGGGAGCTTGTCACTAGGAGTCCATGACATCAGATGTCTTTGAACGTCAAGGTGTCCAAAAAGTGCACCTGAGGGGAATTGGTAGCCTGGGGTCAGCATATATGTCAGATAATTGGAGCCAGAAGTGAGTATACAGGGACTTGTGGCTTGCTTTAGAACTTCAAAACTTTTTAAAGGAAAGAGCTTACCCTTTGGTCTTTGGGAAGTAACTAGGGAGTTTCTGTAGGGGGGGTGACAAGGGCAGATCATTATTTTAGGAAAGTGTCCCTTGAAGCAGTCTGGAGGTTGAACTGGGACAGGAGGGACTAGGAGCTGGCAGGACTTAGGTTAAGACCTAAGCTCTGAAGTTAGGTTGAGTTCCAATTCTGGCTCCTACTTGTGTGACCTCGGACAGGTTTCCTTAGCTCTCTGTGTCTTGTACATCTGTCAGGAGGGCTGTTAAGCAGGTTAAAGTTGCAATCCAAGTGAAACTCTTAGAGGAGGCTTTGGCACATGGTAAGCTCTCAAATGTAAGCTGGTATTCATGTGTATTTTTTATTGTGGCTATATATACATATGTTTGTAATAAAACTTGCCATTTTAAACATTTAAAAATACAATGCAGTATCATTAGTTACCTTCACAGTGTCGTGCGACCATCACCACTGTCTGTTCCCAAAACTTGTCATCACCCTAAACACAAACTCTGTAACCATTCAATGTTAACTCCCATTTCTTCCATACCCTCACTCCCTGGTAACCTCTAGTCTACTTTCTGTCTCCGAGTTGGCCTGTTCTTAATGCCTCGTATACGTGGAATCATGCAGTATTTTTCCCTTTGTGTCTCACTCACTTCACTTAGCATAATGTTTTCTAGGCTCATTACTGTGGTAGTATGTAGTCAAAATTTTTCTCCTTTTTAAGGCCAAACAATATTCCATTGTAGGCATATACCACATCTTTTTTATCTACTCATGTGCCGTTGCACATTTGGGTTGTTTCCACTTTTTGACTATTGTGAATAATGCTGCACTAAATGTTGACATAAAAGTATCCATTTAGGCCCCTACTTTCAACTCTTCGGGGTATATACCTCGAGGTGGAATTTCCGGGTCATATGGTCATTCTGTGTTTAACTTCTTGAGGAACCACCAGACTGTTTTCCACAGTGGCTGCACCATTTGACATTCCACCGGCACCAACAAGGGTTCCAGTTTCTCCACGTCCTCATCAATACTTGTTTTACTTAAAAAAAGAAATTCTAGCCATCTTAGTGGGGATGCAGAGGTACCTCGTTGTGGTTTTGACTTTCATTTCTCTAGTGAAAAATAATGCCGAGCATCTTGTCCTGTACTTACTGGCCACTTGTGTATTTTCTTTGGAGAAATGTCTATTCACGTTCTTTGCCTGGTACTCGAGTTTTTAAGGCAGCGTAGTGGGGCGGGGGGGACAGATTGAGGAAGTAGATAGAGCCCAACTGGGTGCCTCGTTAGATGAGGGTTAGCACTGAGTTTTCCAGCCTGGCCAAGTGGGTAGATGATAGACTGTCACTCAAGATAGCTCCCCTCTCTCTTGGAGAAGGGGCAGGTTGGAGGTAAGACGTTGGCTTGGGCTGGGACTGCACTGAGCCTGGCGTAGCTGGGTGTTGGGCCGATGGAGAATATGCAGAATGCACCACCATGCCTATGTGTCTAGTTTCTTTGGAAAAATACAGGACATATTTTAGGTTTTGTTTCCTCTCTGCTTCCATCTAAGAAGCACGTTAAGAAGTTAGGTCATCCTTAGGCTTATCTGCCTGGCACATGTGAGCATTCATTGGGGTGGGGGGACAACGAAATCTGAAACTTACGAGCCAGTCTCTCTCCTGTTGCTGGTTTCTCAGCCCTTATGCACCTGCTTCATCAGATCAGTCCTTCAGAGCTCACGAGGTGCTGCTTTGAAGCCCTGAGGGTGAATATTCTTGACAAGCATGGTTTCTGAGGCTTTCCCCAGTGACCACCCCAGTCTCTGAAACGTTTGCACCCCCTCACCCTTCCCCAACTGCATGCCACTAGTGGTTAGTGCTAAGCAAGTCCTTACTGTGTCACCCACAACCCACCGAATTTCTCTGAATTACTCCTTGGCAAAACTGGTTGTTGCATCACTGCATTGTGTCCAGGTGGGCAATTTGTGTTCGCGCAGTCATACCCACACTGGAGCGGAGCGTGACACTTGAGCAGCTCCTCTACCCCCAAAGAAGCAACCATTGGGGAGCGAGCCCCCATGGTGGCATGTTTCCTTTACCTCTAGAGCCACAGCAGGCTGGCAGCCATCACTAAGAAAACATCCCTCCATGCGGTTCAGGCTGGCAATGTTTGCAGATTGTCCCCTGATGCCATCTGCCTGTGAGGCAGCAGCAACCCCCAGCAACTGCTGTTCTAGCAGGTGCCGGGGCTGCTGAGGTGGGAGTGCGTGTGCAGACACACACGTGCACCCAGCTCTGTGCTGTGTTGGCCTGGGCGCCGGCTGAAACTCTCAACCCAGCAGAGCACCAGTCACAGTTGCTGGTTTCCGGTGGGGCCCTGGTGAGGGAGACAGGGCGAGGCCGTGGTGAACAGAGCCAGCAGTCCGGGAATTGGATACAGAAACTAACACTCGGGTGTGTAGGAAGCTGCCAGGCAGTGGCTGTGTTTTGACAAGCTTTTTGTTCTGTTCTTCCCACCTCTGCCCTCTGCCCAGGCCAAACTGCACCCCCCTCCACCACCACCGAATTTTCCATCCTCATGTTCATTCATAGAAGGACCCTTGCCGAGTTCTTGCCTCAGGCTCTTCCTAGAGAACACACCTTTCATCTTTCAGCCCTTCCTGCCACCCAGCCATGCTTTGGCTCGAGCCCCTTAGTGCTCTTTTTTTTCCTAGATCAGTGTGATCATGGGTTCAGACAAGCCCCCCCCCCCCAGATCTGCAGTTTATGAGTTACTATCATTTCAGGTCATTAATAGTTTTGACAGTAATTATGCTAATTATTAAAGTAACTTGAGACAGTTGTATCAGGCATCGGGTTTTAAAAATCCAGGTCTTAATAGGGCTTTGATAAGAGACCACCTAGTATAAACTTTTTCTGTAAAGGGCCAGGTGTTTTTGGCTTGGATCTCTGTCCTAGCTGCTCGGCTTTGCCACAGTAACATCAAAGCAGCCATAGAAAATGCTTAAACAAATGAAGGGGACTGTGTTATGATGAAACTTTTTTTTTTTTTTTTTGCCTTATCTAGGGCCGTACCCGCGGCGTATGGAGGTTCCCAGGCTAGGGGTCTAACAGGAGCTGTAGCCGCCGACCTTCACCATAGCCACAGCAACGCGGGATCCGAGCTGCGTCTGCAATCTACAGCACAGCTCACGGCAACGCCGGATCCTTAACCCACTGAGCAAGGCCAGGGATCAAACCCGCAACCTCATGGTTCCTAGTCAGATTCGTTAACCACTGGGCCACAGTGGGAACTCCTATGATGAAACTGCATAGCAAAAACACGTGATACGCTTAGTTGACAAACCCCTGGCCTAGAATGATAGTCTTTGTTTTAGTTTGTTATCTTTATGTTTTTCTTTGTCAAGAATTAAAACGCCAGAGGAACTTGGAAACCATCGACAAACTTCAGGCATCCACTTTTGGGTCTAGCATGGCTGTAAGCACAGCGATGATTTGGGAATATACTTTTCTAACCCCCTGTTGGGAAGAATAGAAACTGCAAGGCTTTTCAGGGGCAACTCTGCTTGGCCAAACTTGTCATTGTTCAAAAAGCAGTGTGGGCTGTCATTTAGAGCTATCTGGTAGCCTTTATAATCACTTAGAATGGCCATAGTCACAGAAGGTTGCATCACCTTATTGGACATTATTCCATTTTATAGGACTGGGTGCTTCTCTAATCACTGTAAGGAAAACAATTTAGAAAAATACAGGAAATGCTGTTTTTAAAATGTTGTGCACAGTTGAGGTCACTGAAGTTCATTTCCAAAAAGCTGAAGCTTAAAATAGTCAGACATTCTAAAATGTTGCACTACAATCTTGTTTCCCTTTTCTGTGTCCTCACAGGAAATAAAGAAAGAGATGAAGAAAGACCCTCTCTCCAGCAAAGCTCCGGAGAAGCCCATGCATGAGGTGCCCAGTGGAAATGCTTTGCTCTCTTCTGAAACAATTCTCAGAAGCAACAAGAGAGGTATGGCAAAGAAGAAAGAGCTCCCTCACCCTACACCACCCCAAGCTGGAAACTTCTAGGTGAACTGCCTCAGATTTTGAATTGCCAGGAAATCGAATGGCGTTTGCCCTTCTGTCTTTATATGCGTTTTGGGTGCACGCACACGCTCACGCACAGCAAGTAACAATACAATAACTGCAATAAAGGGAACTAATACATTTTTTTTTGACAGTGGGAGAGTAAACTAAGTTTGTAGACGATTTTTCTAGGACTTTAGCTTTCACTTTCATATCTATTTTTATGGATGAAAGGTGACTTCAGAGAGCGCTGTGGTGCGGCCTGAGCTGGGCACGTCTGGCCACGCGCTCTTTTTAATTTAAAGGCAGAGTTCAGCTGGGTCTTTCTCTCTCTGGCCGCTGGGTTCCTACACACAGGCCTCGTCTCTCTCGGTTTAGGAGGCGGTCCGTGTGGAGGCCTATCTCCTCCATCCATCTTTCTAACCAGGAAACCTTCCACCGTCTCGTTTCCCCCTTTGAGACCTCAAGGCAGAAGTTCTCGGGTATCAGCTTGTTGGAGTTTTGTTTTCTCCCCTCTCCACGCTTTGTGACGTTGTTTGAAACGGCAGGAGAGAGACTGTCAGACGGTGGAGACAGCAGGACTCAGTTTTATACTCAAATGCTCACA
This sequence comes from Catagonus wagneri, assembly GCA_004024745.2. Lineage (NCBI taxonomy): Eukaryota > Metazoa > Chordata > Mammalia > Artiodactyla > Tayassuidae > Catagonus > Catagonus wagneri. Next base: position 491,020 of record PVHT020000195.1, read on the forward strand.
CTAGGTTGCCTGGTTTCTCCAGAGCCCGCCCTCACCGTGGACCAGTCTTGGTGCCCACTGAGCAAGCCCCTGGCCTGGTAGATTAGCTTTCAGCTGCAGGCTTTTCAGGGCCTTATTATTACTTCCTTAAAGAGCAACATAGAGCTGTTCAAAAGCAGGAGCCGGAAATGTATTAGCAGAGAGTTCCATTAAAAAGAAAAGAAGAAGGCAAGTTTATATAACCACGGGGAAGAACAGCTCATCTTTCATCAAATTTTGACGGCATAAGAATTTGTCCAGTAAACTGTCCATTGATCATAGTGCTTGAGACCTCAGCTTCGTGTCTCTCTTCCTTCCTGCTTCTTCCTCTGCCCCCTCCAGCTGCCCTGGGTTACATTTCCGTTTTTGAATTATTCAGATGAAATATTGGCTGGAGGCCCACGCTGGTTAGTAGCTATAAGATTTTCTTTCTTGGTTTTTTTTTTTTTTTCCTTAATTCCCTCCTGCCCATGGAGGGGATTTCCCGTTTTAAGAATTAGACATACTTGGCTCTAAAACTGTAGTCATCCCCGAAGTGCCTCCTGCGTTCTTGCAGATAAGCTCCAGTGCTCCTGAGGGCTGCCCGCATTGGGCTTGGAGAGCGAGAGTTCAGCGTGTGTGTCCGCAGCCCCAAACCTCCCTTGCAGATCTGAGCCGCTCCTGTCTCTCCTGACGCTCCTTGGGTCAGTGGGCCGAGGAATTGCATACTGGTTGACCAGGGGCAAGGCCCCTCTGGACAGCCCTGTTTTTGTAAAACAAACAAAAGAATTAAGGTGATTCATTAGCTTAACAAGATAAGGAATTAAGTTAAGGAATTAAGGTAATTATCCAGATGACTTTGATAAAATTACCCGAGAACTTGAAATCAATGCCGGAATCGAACTTTTCGCATAATTGTCTCTTTACAATGAAAAATCTGACTTTTGAGGTCCCCTACAGAATTTTTCATAAACCCAAAAATGGCATGAAAAGACCTGGCTTACTGGCTTTTAATGGTCTCCTTTTAAGTCTCCACCTTATGTAGGGCTACAGTCTGATATGAGCACCTTTTCACTCCTAGGTATTTTATAAAATGAATCAGCCAGTGCCTCTGAGACTCTAGCCCATGGGAGTGTCCTATAAATATGAAACACGCAGCACACCATTTTCATTCTGTCCCAGGCTTTACACTGACCCCAGGTCACCTGGGCCAAACATAAATTTCCAGCTGAAGGGGAGCATTGTGTCCCAGGGTCAGTGCCGTCTTTGGCCCTGCCCCCGCCCGGCAAGGCTAACAGTGCCCTGCTCCTCCTTATAATAAACAGCGGGCTGGATTGATTGGCCTTGTCAGGCCAGATAAATAGTTCATTGTGTTGAGCTCAAAAGCTACATTTTTTTCCCACCCCAAATCAATGAAAAACCACTTTTTTTTTTCCTTTTAAAACAAGGATCAGGGGCTAAAGCTGTGGGATGATGCTCGTTACTTGTCAACACTTCCGTCCGACTAATTTTTCAAGTTTTTTGAGTTATCGTAAATAACCAAAGTTTCCTCCTTCCCTTTGTTTCCATCAAAGTTTGTCCCTAAAAATCTCTTGGATGTTTTTGGCTATTGATGTTGTTACGGAAGGAAGTTGCTTTCAGAGTTTAGCAAGGGCTACTCTGATTCGCTAACATGGGGTCTGTCTGATAGTATATGAGTCCACCTTGTGATTCAGCCTTGGACCCTGTGTGAATCTGACGGAATTAACACAAGTTCTTTTTCTTCCTTTTTATCAAAGATGAGATGACCATGTACTTTACACGGGCCCTATCATTTGATACAGGCTTAGCAATGGTTTAACAAAGATCACCGTCTGTTTCTGTTAAAAGTCTGAAACTGAACCGTTTCATTAGGTCCTGAATTTGAGAGAGACTGAGCTGAAGACGTTTGCCCATTTGGGGCCAGCGCTTTTTGCGTTGGGGATGTGCCTCACGTGGCAGCAGGGGCAGATGGGTTTTAGTAGCTCACAGTGTGGGGTGAGCTCGCCCTCGCTAGGCACCTGCATAAGGTCAAAAGCAACTCTCCATTTGAAGGAAACTATTCATAGCCTTGAGAAAAGGCCAGGACCATGGAAACATGAGTTTCGGGACCGATCAGTTGCAGTTTTCAGCTTTAACCTTTGCAGATCTCTACAGAGTTGATTTAGGGAGGTACTGGAATGACTCCACGGGCTTTTCATTTGAGCAAAAAAGATGTGACTGAAATAGAGAGAGAGAGAGCAGATGAGCAGATCCTCTAGCTGGCTTGGCAGCCGTGAGCTATACATTCTAGGCATTAGCGCTGTGGCTGTGTCTGCTCTCAGCCTTGGTCACTTCTCTGGGCTTTACCGAGTCACAGTGAAGGAGCTTCCTGGTTAAAACAAGCCTTCCCCAAGGAGTAAGAAGTCATTATTTTTTTAAATTTAAACTTGCAGCATGGCTGTTTTATATCCTAAAGTTATTCCAGACTCCAGAGTGTTGACAAATTGCAGCCAGAAAATCTAAAAACTTTTCTTGGAGCCAAAAGTCATTCTCATGAACCAGACAGAAAAAGATTCTGTTTTCTTTTGAGAATAATTTATTATTTTGTTTCTTCTATCATTGAACTGATCTAGGAGAGTGATGGGCTCTCCTAAATTGGAACATTGCTATATGGAGGAATAAAAAAAAATTCAAACCTTGAATTTAAAAACCAACTTGAACAGAATGGATGCTGTTAAGGTTACCAGCAAATACACTAAATACGTCCTTGAAAATGAGCAAGGAAGATTTTGTTCATTTGAATGTGAATTCTTTTCTACTTGAAGTAAAGTAGAATTAAAAATCTTTTGCTTTCCTCCTTATAAGTGTTTCCCACCAGCTTTATCCATATGATAGCTTAAGTATCCAGGCTGGAATCGATGCCCTGCCGGCCTGTGTGGGGATCGGCTTCTATTCCGGGCTCTAGTTTCCCAGTTTTTGTACCATTAACAGACCTCATGGGGAAGCCTCCTCTCTCCGAAACCGTCCTGCTGCCTATAATTTTGGACATTGTTCCTTACTCACTTTTGGGTGGATCCTAACGTTCAATAAAACATGCTTATTGTCTGCCTGCTACGAGCCTGGCCCTGTGCTTGATGCTGGGGCAGATAGAAAGATTTGAAAAATACTAGCCAGCCCTGCCTATAAGTAATATCACTTGGGAAATGTTAAGAAAGTGCTGCACATTTCTTATATCTTTTTTCTGGCAAGGTGGGGGTATGTCTCTTACTTACTTCTGTCATTCTGAATGTGAAGCCACTCCGCAGGTTTCTGGTTGGCTTTATATGTCCTTGTTTCTATTTCCAGTTTATCATGAATTCAGTGTTTGGTAAGTCTCTATTGTATTTTGCACATTTTATTATTCTTTGCTATTATTATTGTTATTGTTATGCTCTCCTGATATACAATGTACTTTTGTAATCATCTTTTTAAGTCGCTCTGCTACTTTGGCATCTGCCTTCTGAAAGATAAACTGCTTTTATCATCTTTATTTAAGGTTTGTTATGCATTTGCATTTTTACTGCCCCTTCCAGAGATTAATGCTGAAAGACCTGATGGTTTAAAGGATGTAATTTGTAACAGGTAGAACACTGGTGCTACGAAATAAGAGTCAAATCGAGATGGGGGAGGGTCGCCGTCCCAGTTGGTATGTGGATATGACTTTGATTGTAGAACAGGACTCTCTGGGGCTCATTTCTCATGTGTAGTCCTGCAGACAGGTTTAATTCAAAAGTTTTCCTTGACAGAGGGACCAACAGCTGCTCTGCATCTGGTGACACACTGTTGCTTTAAAAGTTCGTGCAGAAATTCTCCAGAATTCATTTTGTGTGTGGATGGGTGACACATCCATGCCCCTCAGCATAATATGGGCCTAGCGTTTGTCGCGTGGAAGGGCTCGCCATTTTGGTCTGCTGCCTGCAGCTGTCAGAAGAATTTTACCTGGTGTTTATCTTTCTTTGCCTCACACTTTCAGCACTGGTCACTCCGGTCCCTAAACAGATCTGGCCGTAGTGACCTCCCTCCCTTGACTCTACTGAAGGGGAAATGTTTGTTCAAGCTTTCATTTCTTTAGCCCTTACTTAACAACTCAGAATGCGCCTCTTGAGGTATCCATTGGCTTGTTTGTCGGAACTTGAGTGTGTGTGTGTGTGTGTGTGTGTGTGTGTACGTGCAAGCGTGCACCTGCTGGTGTGGAACTCCCATGCTGGCTCAGAGGCGGTGGCCCAGATCTTGATAGGCTGTGGACTCTTTGTCTGAAATGAAACTGTAAACACAGGATGGAAAAAGTATGTCCTTCGTAAGGAAAACTTTAACCACTTTGGTTTTCCAGTGCTTTGTTGTTTAAGGTAGATATGAGATCTGAGGATTTGTTTCTAGAAATAAGACTTTTTTCCTTTCAAATTTCTTTTTGGAGAAGCATTTGTGAAGTACCGCCACTTAACTAGAAATCTGAAAATGTGGTGTGTTTGGTCCGATTTTTCTTCAGGTTTTCAAATCGCCTGTCAATTTTCCAAAATTGCTGGCTTTTATAGACAGAAGAGTAAGAGTTAAGAGAAGGCAGTGCTATGGTGTAGAAGCTCTTGGCTCTCACCTGAGCTGTTTTTTCCCATTGGAAGATAAAAATAAAGCTGGCCACCTGGCAGCGAAAATGGATAGATATAAAATATAATACATAGTCATTCAATATTATATACATCTGTCCAAATGTATCTGTATATGCATTTATGGGTTTTTTTGCCCCAGCGGGGCTTCATTCTTCAAAGTTTGTGAATAAAGGGGCCATAAAGAAGTCTTTTAAAGTAATTGATTCCTGGCTACATTTCTGACATATTTCTTTGGGAGCCTAAGACCCATAATTGATGTTAGAGTGTGTTGCACTTGTCCATTTTCTTATCTGAATAGTACTGCCTCTTGGGCCTAGGAATGGTGGTGAAATAGATCTAAAGAAGCCATTCTAGAATGATGTTGCTATCATATTTTTTCTATACTTTTTAACATGTGGGTCATCAATAAAATAGTTTTTAGAATTTTTCTTCTGTTACATTTATCTCCTTTCAATCTCTGTGTCCTGGTAAGAAGGCATTAACATTGTGTAATGAGTGTCCCGTGGAGCAGTCATTGATTTGGACTTGCCCTGCACCCCTGCTGGGTTTCCACTTAAGTCCCATAGGAGGACCATCCCTGAAGTGGTTTTGTGGTGGTGGCTCCCCCTGGTGGCTCTCCAAGGAAACCCCTCCTCCTCTTCCCCACTTTTTCTTTCTCCCTGGAGTCTTGTGCAAGATGCCTTTGGTTCCTCTGCTTTAGTGTTCTCAATCTGTGCAATTCCATCTCAGACCCATGGCTTCTCATATTACACACATGTTCTCTTTAGCTCCTTTTCTTTCTCTTCTAGTAATTGTTCATTGAACTCATAGAATCTATTTCTCCATCCTTGTTCCAATCTGTTATACCTCTACTGACCAGCATCATTGTTGATAAGCATAAAAGGCTCCTGTAGGCATGACTCTAGGTATAGATATTCATTCTGACACAGTAAAGAATTACACTAAAATCCTTGTGGGTGAGCCATGGTCTCCTTAATAGCTCCAAGTACCCCTAACTACTTCTTCACTTCTTGTTGAACCCAGTTTTCCTCAAAGAAGCAATATTTTATTACTGATGTTATTTTCAGTTGTCAGCAGGTGGAAAAATAAAAAGCCAACTGACTTTTCTGGCTTCATTATCGTTCGTCGATTCTCTACAGGAAATCCTTTCCTCCTTGGGCATGGGCTGCCCTCTTGCCCCCCTCTGGGTATACCACTGAGCATAAGTGTTTTTGATAAATAAATTTGTTTCTTCTTAAATTTCATTATTTTTTAACTTTTTTTTTTGATTTGATGACATTGCCAATGTACCTTGTTTCAGCTACATTGTGGGTTAGTCTGGGAACTTAATTACCACTTATGACTTTGATTCTTTGGGCAAAAGCATTTGGAGTTCTAAACACTGTGCATGGTGCATAACCCACTTGTAAATCCGACTTGATTTTCTCCTTTGTTTTTATATTGCTGGCATAAAGCCTTAGGTACCATTTAAAAGTCAGAGTCTCCATATAATTGGGAACCACCGAAGTTTTCTTATGTTGTAGAGGAGTTTACAATTCACGTGGTGCAGAATGCTGGAATTGTGCAAGCTCTGTGCAATACATCAGGCTCTAAGGATAGTGCTTGGGTTCAGCCACTTTTCACCATTATAGGTGGTGCTTATTTTCATGAGTTCTGAGTTGAACTTTGGTGTGCCCAAGTGTGTCCGTATAAGGCATGTTGTAAAAGAGGGAGCTGTTGTATATTTCTAGTTACTGGAGAGACCATGCAACAAGTTTGGCATGCTCAGATTAGAAACCAGACCAGCATTTCCTGGCCCATGTCGAATAGAATCGTAGCCCTATAAAATATTCCACAAAAGAGGGATGAAGTGAAAGATAAAGAGACAAAGAGGGAGAGAAGGTAGGCTCCCTGGACAAAAACCTTTCTGTTTCAGCTACATGCACCAACACCCTCTTAGAGACTGACGAACGAATTAGCATCTTGCAGACTCTCAGATGTCCTGTATAAGGAAACCATCTTCTATTTGACCTCTGAACCACATTTACTGAGTGAAGACTAGTTAGGACTCTACTGTGGGATGTGCTGGGCTTTGAGATGCAAGGCAAGGATCACAGTATGTCCAAGATCATTGGCAGATTCCGCCTTGCACAGGTAATGTTAAGGTGAGTTAGGAGAGATGGTGGTGCTGGCACTGTGAGAAATGACTGATGATGCTTCTCGAGTTTATGGCCATGAAAAAACAAGTTAGATGATGCTATGAGAATATCGCCTGAATATAAAACTTGAAAGCCAGTCTTTTGAGTAGTGTTTCAAGTGACATGCTGAAAGAGATTTTTTTCCCTTGGATCGTTTTTTTTGGGTCCTTGTATTTAAGGTGTCTCCCAGGATTGGGCTTTAGCAGAAGTGGGTTGAATGAGCTGGAGCAATGAACTGTGGGGCCAGGTCTACCTGGGATTTGAGTCAGGACAGAACTTGGGAATCCAGGGGCAGATCTTTTAATGGTGACAGAACGATGGTCCTATGTAGTCAGACATTCCCATTGCCTTCTCTGTCTGCTTTAATTGAAATGCAGGGAGTCTTCACTTTCCTTGATACCATTAAAACCCTATTGGACATGAAGAAGAGCTATGTTCGCTGTCTCCCCCTCCTTGTGAAAGAGGTGGTCATTTTGAGTTCAGGTAGCAAACCCTCCTGTGGGGCTATGAGGAAAAGCCATGTAGCCTACTGTTTCGGAGTTCTGGAATCCTAGAATTCCTGAGGTGGCTGAGGTTCCTAATAGTGGCCCAGCCTTTGGCCTAGTACAGGGACCCACTCACCAACCTGCCAGGGAAGAGGATATGGAACCTCTGCCCATGGGACCTGAAAGGACACCCCCTCTGATCTGGGGGTCTGACCTTTGCTAAGGCCTACATGGGATCCTCCTTTCCAAAGGGAGACTATTCTAGGTAGAGAGCTAATAAGTTAATTAAAGGTAATTAATTAGAGATATTGTAGTAGAACAGCAGCTGTCCTCACTTTTAGAGAAAGCTCTGAAAAGAGAGCCTTTTCCTCTGTAGTTTCCTCATTCGCTTTTAGTTACACAAATTGGTCCTACTGGTCTGTCATCATAGCCTGGTCCCTCTAATGCCACCAGCAGCCTCGTCTTAAGTCTTTGGACTTTGATTTTGTGTGCTTACGAGGCCCTGGGACTGTTATGCCCTGAACAATAAGGATGTTTCATGCCCATCTTCCTAATCCATGGCAGGGCTGTCAGAGGGCCCAGCTGCAAGACCAGATGGGCCACCCTTTTCTCTCCAGCTAGAAAGGGGAAGAGAGAACAGCTCAAAGCTTCCCCTGGCCGTGTGCATATGTGTGTGTGTGTGTGTGTGTGTGTGTGTGTGTGTGTGTGTGTGTACCTGTGTGTGCGTACATTCGAGGAGGAATGAACTGCTTGTTCCACTTGTATTTCTCTGGAGAACTGAGTACGCTTGGTAGCAGCAGGGCCTTGTTGCAGGAAGAATGGCTGTTGAGAGAGTCCAGACCCCACTTCTGCTACACCCCCAAAGGTTCTGTGGGACTTCCTGTGGCAAGTCTCATCCTCTGTTTCCTAATCTGCAAAATAAGGAAACTACTGTTGTTAATTCCCTTAGGGAAATTGTGAGGATAAAAATGAGGAAAGAGGATAAATTTCGGGGCAGAGGGTGGTAATATATTGAAGTGGGGTGGGGATATAGTAGAAGTTGTTATTTAAAATGATAAGCTGTTACTAAGACCCCAGAGTGTTGGGAAGAAATTATCAATATATGGAAAGTAATAATAAAGTGTTGTTTCCATGAAGTAGCTAGTGATCAGATGCACATGGACGATTCTCTGGAATAGACTATATACTAGGCCATAAAAGAAATCTCAGTACCTTTAAAAAGATTAAAATCATACAAAGTACGTTCTCCACCCAGTGGAATGAAATTAGGAGTCAGCAACAGAAGATGATTTGGGGAACTCACAAATATATGGAAATTGAGCGATATACTCCTAAATAACAAGTGGACCAAAGAAGGAATCCACAAGGAAAATTTTAAAATACTTTGAAATGAATGAAAATGAAAACACAACATTTGAAAATTTACGGCATGTAGCTAAAGCAATGCTTAGAGTGAAATGTATAGCTGTGAATGTCTATATTCACAAAGAAAGCAGATCTCAAACCAATACCCTAACTTACTTTTCCAACTTTACTGAGATATAATTGACATAAAACATGTGAGTTTAAGGTATACAACATAATGATTTGGTATACATGTATATTGTGAAATGATTATCACAATGAGGTTATTTAACCCATCCTTCACCTCACATAATCACCTTTTTATGTATTTATTTATTTATTTATTTATTTATTGGTTGTTGTGGTAGCAAGAGAACATGTAAGATTATCTTTCTGGGACTTATTTCACTTAGCACAATCCCCTCAAGGTTCATTCATGTTGTCACAAATAGCAGGATTTCCTTCTTTTTTATGGCTGAATTATATTCCTTTGTGTGTATATGCTGGTATGACATTTTAAAAATCCATTCTTCCATTGATGGACACTTAGGTTGTTTCCATGTCTTGGCTACTGTGAATAATGCTGCAGTGAACACTGAGGTACTGCTCTCTCTTTGAGATGTTATTTAATTATCTTTGGATATATACCCAGAAGTGAGATTGTTAGCAAATTAACTTTTTAACCTTAAGAAAGTAGAAAAAGAAGGGCAAACTAAACTCAAAGCAAGTAGAAAAAAGATCAGAGTGGAAACAAATGAAGTAGAGAATAGAAAAACAGTGGAGAAAATCAGTGTAACCAGAAGTTGGTTCTTTGAAATGGCCAACAAAATTGTTAGTTTAGCTACACTGATCAAGAAAAAAAGGAGAGAAGACTTAAACTACTAATATAAGGAACCAAAAAAGTGGATATCACTATGCATATTAAGAGAAATTAATAATTATAAGGGAATACTGTGAACAACTTACACACTGCTGGTGGGAATATAAAATGGTACTGCTGCTTTGGAAAACAGTCTATCATTTCCTCGAAGCATTAAGTGTAGAATTACCATGTGACCCAGCATACCACACCCAAGAAAAATGAAAACATATGTCCACACATAAACTTGTACACAAATATTTATAGCAGCATTATTCACAAGAGCCAAAAATGGAAAAATCCATGTGTTCATCCACTGGTGAATGGATGAACAAAAATGTGGTTTATCCATACAATGGAATATTATTTGACAATAAAAAAAGAGAATGAAGTACTGATAGATAGTGCAACATGGATGGGCCTTGAAAACACTTTGCTAAATGGAAGAAGCCACATACAAAGGATCACATATTGTATGATTCCATTTATATGAATGTCTAGAATAGACAAATCCCTAGGGATGGAAAGTAGATGAGTGTTCGCCCAGAGCTGGTTGTAGAGATGGACAGTGACTGCTAATGGGCATGAAGATTCTTTTTGGGGTGATGGAAATGTTCTAAAATTAGATTGTTGTAATGTTCACAAAGGTCTGTAAATATATAGAAACCATTTGTTTCCATACTTAAAATAAGTGAATTTTATGGGATGTAAATTACACCTCAGTAAAGCTGTTTGGAAAAAAAAATTACCACACAAATTAGTGTTAAAATGTAGTATCTGGCTGTGCCTGTCTGTCTCTTTCTCTTTTCTGTCCTATGCCACTACCCCCTCCCAGCTGAGGGACAGGATGTGTCATTCTATTTATTCAAGTCTTTAAAAATTATATATTTCTCAGTGAAGCTTTATTTTCTTCATTCAATCAGTTGCCTAGGAGATAGTGAGTCTGAGGGATCAAAAAGACACTGTTTTGCTAGAGATGACCTAAATATTAGATAATCGATTTGAGAAGGGTAGAGAACGGACTGTGGCATTCTTTTGTTCATTTCTTGAGAGGAAAAAAAATGAGTTTCCTTGTAAATCAAAAGCCAAACCTTTTATATGCTAAATTCTGTGCTTCATAGAGAGAGCTTTTGCTGGAAAGGAAGGAATCCATTTATGGTTCCAGTTTTTCTTGCCATTGTCAGTAACTCAGCGTTGGCTATTTTTGCTACTAAATCTTTATCTGCAGTGCTGATGATTTCTTTAGGAAAGATTCTTAGATGTGAAATCACTGGAGAAGAGCATGTATATACTTTATGGGACCTTAAGTTGTTATCAGATCAATTTCTTGAGCACTTACACCAACTTACACCACCACCAGAAGTGGGGAGAGTGCTTATTAGTGTTTTTAGCTTGAATTTCTTTGATTAATAGCGTACTTGCACATTTTTTCCTCTGTCATGTGTTCGTATTCTTTATTCTTATATTGGAGATCTGTATATTTTTCTTACTGATTAGGTTATTATTTCTTTGTCATTCACATCAGATTGTGCTTCTCAGTTTGTTGGCTTTTCATTTTGTTTGCAATTGGTTTTGATGTACAGAAATAGTGCTTTTTAATGTGGATTTGCATATTGATGTTTTCTTTCAAGATTTCTCTGAATAAATTCTCACCTCGGAGTTCCCGTTGTGGCTCAGTAGTAACGAACCTGACTAGTATCCATAAGGATGTGTGTTCGATCCCTGGCCTCACTCAGTGGGCTCAGGATCTGGCTTTGCCATGAGCTATGATGTAGGTCGCAGACAAGGCTCAGATCCTGCATTGCTGTGGCTGTGGCGTAGGCTGGTAGCTGCAGCTCCGATTTGACCCCTAGCCTGGGAACCTCCATATGCTGAGGGTGCGACCCTAAAAAGAAGAAAGAGAAAAAAAAAATTCTCGCAGAGCCTCCTTGCCTGCCTGCTTGCATCTCTCATAAGCATCCTATCTTAATAAATCTACTTCTTGAAAAAAAAAAATTCTCACCTACCTCCTTTGTATTAGCTTCATTTTTTACTCTAATTTTTAATCAGTATAGAATTTTGACGTATAGTATGAGGTTAATATGCAAATTGATTTTTATTTTGCACTAGCCTCTTTTCCAGGACCATTTAATGAATAATCCAGCCCGTCCCACATTAATTTATCTCATTTATCATATGTTATTATATATAGGGCATTTTAAACTTCCAATTCTGTACCATTTGTTTGTCTCACCATTCTTGTATCAATATAGCCAACTATTGCAGCTTTATGTTTTAATATGTGGTATGGCTTTTGTCCTTCCTATTATTACTCTTCATTTTCAAAAATGTTTTAGCTCTTCTCACTTGTTTATTCTAAAATCATGTTATCAAATGAAAAATTCCACTGGAATTGGGATTTGAATTACACTAAAATTATACGTCAATTCAGAAGGAATTGACATTTTCCCAACTTTTTTGTTTAAAAGTTTGGAATTGTGTCATGTAAAGTATCTTTGTATGTAAGTGCATAAACAGGAATCTTTTCTCCTCCTCACCGCATCTCTGCAAACATCATGGGTCCAATTCTTACAAATATATCACTACATTAAAACATTGATCCCCTTCTGAATCCCAAACAGCTGATTCTAGTGATCTAGTGACATAGGATATTTCTGTGTGTAGTCAAGTTACGGTTTTTTTTATGCTATCTTGCTTACTCCTTTTTCCTGCGTAGATTGTGCTTATTGTTGGCTTTTGTAAATAGGATTGTTTTCTCTTCCTATTTTTTCCTTATTGCCGATCCACAGAAGAATTTAACTTTTGAATATTTCTGTAATAGCCACTTGTAGAACATTCTTATCATCAAAAACACGTTCCTCTCTGACATTAGGAGAATTGTTAGTATTTCTCAGTCCCTAGCTTTCAGAAGGTGGCTAAATAGGAATTATAAAATTCAGTATTTGAACAAATGACATTTTTAAACAAAAATTCCTTGACTTTGATGGAGCTTTACGGTTTACACAGAGAGAGAGACTGAGAACTCATTCACTTCTTAGAACAACCCCATCAAGGTTGGTAAGAGAAGCATCATTATCAGTCCATTTTAAATGTAAAGAAACTGAGGTGGGAAGAGGTGGGAAATGACTTGCCCAAGGCAACAATAGAAGCAGACACAGAAGCTGCCTTCACCTCAGAAAAAGTATATAGTAGTATGAGTAATAGTGTCAGAAAAGCTTTAGTGAGTGGCTCATCTTCAGTGATTCTTTCTGGACACATATGCCTGCATTTCATTCTAATAGTACAATTACAGTCTTTTCCTTCTTTATATGTACATGTGTGTTTAGATTTCCATTTTCTTTACAAAATTGTAAACTCCTTGAAGGAAGAAGCCACATTGTATTTGGCTTGAATCAACTTTAATTATTGGATGGAAGTATAGTTGACCCTTGAACAGTGCAACTTTGAACTGCATGGGTCCACTTAATACACGGATATTTTCCTTTTCTTCCTTTTTTTTCCTTTTTTTTTTTTTGGTTTGACTGCACCCATGACATATGGAAGTTCCTGGGCTAGGGATTGAATTTGAGCCACAGCTGCAGCATTGCCGATTCTTCAATCCAGTATCCGAGGCCAGGGATCGAACCCGTGCCTCTGCAGCAACCTGAGCTGCTGCAGTTGGATTCTTAACCCACTGTGCCACAGCAGGAATTCCAATATACAGATCTTTTCCAATAGTAAACTCTGTGGTGCTACAGGTCTGTAGTTGGTTGAATCTGTGGATGCGGAGGAGCCATGGATCCAAAAGGCCGCCTCTAAACTGTATGCAGATTGACCCTCACCAAGGGTCGGCTAACTGTATGTAGTTGTACTCAAGCACTCTAACCTTTTTACAAAATGAGATACCAAAAGGAAAACTGCCAGAGGGAGAAAAGCATATGAAGTTGTATATTGAGGGAGAAGCTATTGAAAACTTGTGTGATTCAGAGAAATTGTCTTTGATTACTGCATGCTGAAGAGAGAGACTTATTAAGTGTCTGTTTTGAAACATAGATTATGAGAATAAATGCTGCATCTAGCTCTAGGCCTGATAATGGGCTATTAGTAGAGCATGAAAAAGTGAAAGGCTTTTTTGAAAGGAAGAAATTTGAACCAAATCTTGAGTAACAAGATTGAAAGTACAATTAAGTTATGAGGGTAACCGTGTTTGAGTGAAGATTCCTAAATGTGTCTTACTGTCTAGTATAACTTGAGATGAACTCTCTCCAGGGCTGGGAAGATTTAGCTTTCATGTTATCTTTTTAATCTGTATTTGATTTTATACCCTGCCCCAGGGTTTTCTAGATGCAAGTGTCTAAGGTTGAGTTTATTTTACATCCAACATAGTCTCCACTTTCCCCTCCTTTCTTGGCTCCTCCCTCTCTGATGTCTGAGTGCTCCGCACTGCCCTTGACAGAGCCAAGGAGAGAAAGTGAAGATAGTCTTCAAAAGAGGTCATCGGATTGTGTGATTATATATTAATTTTGCTTGGCCAGCATTTATTACGCATTACTAGTGATCGGTACCGTGTTTTCAGATTTCCATTTAAGCGAAATCTATCTGTGTAACCACCTCCCGTTGGCTCGTTGAAAACACTGGAACTCTGGAGTAGGGAGCCTTCTTCCCGCTCCCGCTTGGATGGGTTCTTCAGTATTGTCATTGCTTGCAAAGGAAAAGCAGATTTCCAGAATGTTTTGCCATTGAGTTTTCTCCTTATTTCTTTTAACTCTTTTTTTCCAGGCCCTGGTATTTGACAGAGTAAAGCAAACAAATGAATACAAGCATACTGTGAATAGTTAGCTTAAAAAAAAAAAAAGTGGGGAAAAAAATGATACCAGCTGTTTGACTTTTAAAAAGCTTTAAAGCAACTCTTTGATAATATCATTGGGAGTAGTTTCTCTCTTTTGAAGAGATTGGCTTCCTTTGTTATTTACTTTTGTCTAAATCATTAGATAAAAAGTTAGGCACTTGAAGTTATATAGGAAGAGAAAAAGTGACTAAGTTACCAGTGTGTTTGACACTGCGTGAACAGAGCCTGGCAAACCCAGATGGGCCTGGAATGGAAATTATGATGCTCTTTTGTACATATATGAACACTTCAAAATATCCTTCACACTCGCCTTCTCAGCTTGGGCCCTGTAGCTCTGACCTTCTTGTACAGAATTTGTGTGCAATTCATGGTAATGTTCAAGATCCTCCTTCCCACCTTCTCTCTTTCCTTCCCTCTCCCCTGGCTCCTTCTCCAGCCCTCCCTCTGGACTGTCATACTCTTTAAGCTCCATCTCATTCTGGAACCAGGCCCTGGAATATGCATATATCAGTATATATTACATGTGTGTCACCAGCTCTTGTTTACATTTGTGCAGGCTTGACCAGAATAATGTGGCTCATTGAAATCCAGGTTTGACCCACAGAAACCCTTTTGCACGTGATTAGAAAGGCTTATGTAGAATGCTGTTTCACTTTTCTCACTCCCTGCTGATTCTCTCGGGTGCAAGTGTTAATAAATTAAAAAATGACCAACCTAAGCAGCAAGAAGAAAGAAAGGAAAAGAGGCAAGCATCAGTTGGGTGGTTCCGCAGGATCAATCTCTCCCTCCATCCACATCTTCATAAATTATGAACTCTATCGATCTATTCATATTGATGTATGAACTCATTCTATCAAAAGCCGAGGTTGAAGTGGAAAATGGAAAGTGATCACTTATTAGAGCTGAGGAGTGTCAGCTTTGTATTGAAACAAAACAGAACCAAACCACACAGGCTCGGATGGCCTCCCTTTCAACCTTTAGATTGCATATTGCCAGAGGCAGATGGGGCCCTGGGAACCAGCAAGACTTGATAACAGTTGACAAGTATCCTATCCATTTTCAGTGGCTTAGAACTTGACTGTAAGTATATTGAGACTGGAAAACCATTTGTGTTCCTTTTTTCCCCTTGTACTTCTGCCTAGGATGAATGAGTCAGAGACCTTCATTTGAGGACTCAAGAGGCATTTGTGTAGTTCACAGCTCTCCCAGCCAGTAGCCATCTCGGGAAGGTCATTTCAGATTTGAAGCATTAGTTTTTTTCATTGAGTATTTTTCAATCTGGGGACTCTTCCTAAAAGATTTTGACCCTTTGGATGACAAATTTTTATACCTTTGTTAGCTAGGTCTAACTAGGTCTTCAGATTAGGATCACGGTACCATCTATATATAGTCCTGTAAAACATTTTAATCTGTGCAGTTCACGGTCATGTTCAAGATCCTCCTCATTCTGGCTATTAAGCCTTTTGGAATTTTAAAAAGCTAAAGGGTCCCACTCTTCTCTTTGCAAATGCTATCCAGGGGCCCTAGGAAGGAATATTGGGGTCCATTCTGCATATTCTCTGCAGCCCATTTGAGCTCCTCCAGCCAACAAATGTTTGTTGAATGAATCAGGTTCCCACATGACCTATGAATCCTGGAGAGCTTTAGAGGATTTTGATTCTTTGCTGAGAAATCCCCGTGGTGGCTTTATTGAGTAATGAATTTAAAACAGCGTTTTTTTGCCTTTGGTAAACCACTCATTCTTGCCCACTGCATGGCTGTGCGGGTTCTTTGCTCAGCTTGATTGTGCAGGGCTAGATGCGTGGTGAGATGTGTGTTCATTTTGTGTTCAGCTTGGCATGCTTCAGAATCCTACCTTCTCCAAAGGCTTTTTTGTATCATCTCCATGTTTCTTTCAGTGGGTGTGGGATAAAACCATTCATGGCAAATTGGGTTAATTGCAAACTGTAGGTACCATTCTCATCCTCCCAACTTTATTAGATGATGCCTGAAGACTGCTAGGTAAGTGATGTATGTCCTTTAGCATGCTTGATATTTTCAAGTAAGATTTTAAAAACATGTATAAAACAGATCTAGAAAGGCCTTGAATAGGTATTTGTGCACCCATGTTCATAGCAGGACTATTCACAACAGGCAAAAGATGGGAGCAACCCAGGTGTCTGTCAGTGGAAGAATGGGTAAACAAAACATGGTCTGTCCATGCAGTGGAATATTTTTCAGCCTTAACAAGGAAGACATTCTGATATATGCTACAATATGGATGAACCTTGAGAACATAATGCTAAGAAAAATAAGCCAGTCATAAAAGAGCAAATACTGTATGATTCCACTTGAATGAGATACCTGGAGTAGTCCAACTCACAGATACAGAAAATGGAGTGGTGGCTACTGGGGGCTGGAAGGAGGAAGGAAATGGAGAGTTTTGTTGAATGGAAATGACGTTTTAGTTTGGGAAGATGAAAGAAGCTCTGGAGATGAGTTGTGGTGGTGATTGTACAATACTGTGCGTGTACTTGATGTCAGTGAACTTCACACCTAAAAGTGATTAACATGGTAAATTTTAGGTTATGTATATTTTACCACAATAAAAAAAAAAGGAATCAAAAATAAGATGGCAAATGCTCAGCATCCTTCTACCCACCATCAGTTTAGAAATTTTAAAAATTAACATTTACAATTCACATGTCGTATATGTTACTCTGCCACAGTTCCATTGTGCATTTTTTGAGGGGTGAAGGATGACTTGGGTGATAGAATTCTGGGACAGGAGAACTTTCCTTCTGCTTTATTTTCCACTTGGATTTGTTAGTTAAAGATAAACATACTAAACAAGTAGGAAATTAGTAACCTTTCCCTGGCCTTTAAAATTAGTGTTTCTAGAAACTTAGGAAAAGAAACCTTTCTAGAAACTTATTTCAGGCCACCTTTGGGCCTGGATGAATGTGGAGAAACAGTCAAGGGAAATAACGCTTAACTTACTAGGACAGAAGAATGACACAGTGTATTTGTGGCGGTTATCCTTCCTGCCTGTGTGTTCTAAACATTTTTTGAGGACCTAGTCTGTGCCTGGCAGTGTTGTATCAGTTACATGTTGCCACATTAATGCTGCCGAACAACCAACCACAAAACCTCCATGGCAAAGCAATTCAGATTGCCGCTGAATTCTGGGATCAGCTGGGCGCTAGCTGGGTGGCTTTTCCGATCTTGACTGGGCTTCCTCACATATCTCTAGGGTTCGCTGGCGTTTGGTTTGGCCCCAGCTGCAGGGCTTCGGCACCTCAGCCTTGCTCTGCGTGTCTCGCGTCTCCCAGCAGGCCAGCCTGAGCACACGCACGTGGCAGTGGCGGAAGTGCCGCAGAGAGAGCAAAACTTCCGAGTTCTCTTGAGGCCTGGACTCCAAACAGGCACAGTGACGCCTCTGCTTCACTTTGTTTTCTAAAACAAGTCACATCAGGTGGGGAAACCTGTATTTAAGGGACACACTCTAAAATCATGTGACTGGAGGCACGGACGTGGCAAGGGGTGGAGAAGCAGGGCCTCAGTGTGTGGTCGGCGCTCCCAAGGCTGTGCAGGGCTGTAGCGGGGCCACCTAGGCCGTCCTGTGAACAACCCTGAGAGGGCAGCGTTGTCCTCATTTAACATTGGAAAAACGGAGGCTCAGAGAGCTTCTGTGACCTATCCGCGTTTATACTTCTAGCGAGTGGCGTCGGTGGGCTTTGAACCCAGGTCTGTGAGACCCCCTCCTCCATGCTGCCCTGCCCGACTCGACAGCACTTTGGATTACTGCCTCTTCCTGAAAACATCTGCTTCGCATTCTGTGCATTGACCCCCCCTCAGCCCCGCTGTCTCTTTCTCTGGCATATTTTACCGACTCTGCTTCTCCAGCTTCTTACTTGTCAGCTGTTTTTATGGTTCTGTCTTTGGCATCTTGGATTTTGTCTGCTCCCTCCCTCCTAGGCTCAGCCGCTGCTGCAAAGCACACGAGCCTGCAAACCTCACCTCCGGGCCAGACTTCCATCCTCGCTTCCCTCACCGTCGCCTCCACTCTCAGCCACACTGTGCTGCTCAGTGGTCTCGGGGCTGCAGGTCACAGACACCCTGGTCTCTCCCGGCTTAGGTTGTAAGGCAGTGCCTATCTTGTGCAACAGGCAGTCCAGAGGCAGGGCAGGCTCCTCAGGGCCCAGGTTTCTCCTCTGTCCACCCTGCCTCTCCCTGGGGCTTTGTTCTGTAGCCGGCAAATAGGGCGGAGGGCGTCCCTGGTTACACCCAGCGTGGGAAGGACAGGGCCTCCCATCTCTCTCACTCGCCACCCTGGCTTAGGGCTGTCCCCACATGGCTGAGCTGTGGACCCTCCCTCCTGTGAGACTCTCTGCATTTTCGTTGGCAGCATCATCCCAGCCTTCGTGTCTTCCCACCAGCACTTCAGGCTCATTTTTAACTCCTCCTTTGCCTTCATCCTCTGCCTCATTTGTTGCCCTTTGCTTTGTGTTTGAGATTATTACTAATGGCTTGTCAGGACCAGCTCTGGGCTAACCTCTCATAATCCACAAGGAGGCTGGCTCAGCTACTGCTCACAAGAGTCTAGGGCCCGAGAATCGTATAGTCACCGGCAGCAGGGACAGTGCGGGTAGCTGGGTCGGGGTGAGGGAAGCATCGTGCCTTGGGTGCTGTGTCGTCCCAGGGTGGCGGCGATGGGGGCACTCAGCCCTGCCTCAAAGGGAGGCAGGGAAGGCGTCCCAGTGAGGGTTCCTTCTAAGCTGACGATTCAGCCTTAGCAATGCTTCGTGCTCTTCCTTAAAGTCACCCCGGTCTCTGATTTGGATCCTTATTACCTCTCCTTTCTGTAGACCAGAGGTTGGCAAACCATGCCCACGGGCCAGGTCTGGCAGTGCCTTTTTTTTTTTTTTTCCCCGTTATGAGCCCTTTTTTTTCTTCTTCCATTTTTGGCTGCTCCACAGCATATGGAGTCCCTGGGCCAGCGATCAGATCTTTAACCCACTGTGCTGGGCCAGGGATCAAACCTGTGTCCTAGCTCTCCCAAGACGCTGTCGATCCCATTATGCCACAGCAGGAGCTCTGCTGCCTATTTTTGAAAATCAAGTTTTATTGGCACACGGCCACACCCCTTCATTTACATATGGCCTGTGACAGCTGTTGCACTGCAACAGCCGGATGAAGTTGTTGCCACCGAGAGTGTGTGGTTTGCAAAGCCTGAAACGTTCACTCTCTGGCCCTTTACAGAGCAAGTTTTTCAACCTCTGCTGTAGATGGAATAAGAAAACTCAATTCCTGCCCTCCAGGAAGTTTCACCTTGCAAAAGGAGACTTACTTGGGTATAATATATAGAAAACTTTATAATGAAGTCTGTTGAGTTGTAGATACTTAAGTGCTGAGGCAAGTAGTATAGACAAAAATCAGTGTCTATTGGAAGAATTCATGCACATCTGTTTCGCTCTACTTCTCTCCCTCTGCCCTTCCTTTATTCCACGAATGAATCTACGTTCCTTTCCTTGCCTCAAAATTTCTAGACTGACACTTTTTCGATTTACAGTTTCTAAATTTACACCGTTCATGACCCTCGCTTCCCTCCCTTGGAGGAGAGAGTAGAGGTGCACACTGGTTTGGAAAACTGAAGTCTGAGTGTGAGATTCCATTTTTTGAAATGCACCTTTGCTGTTCTTCCACATTTCCGAGGAAAGGAGGACTTGCTTAGATAAAGGCAAAAAATCTGTATTCGCTTTGAACAAAGAGATACTATACGCATCAGTAAACTGTTCAGGGCAATTTTTTCTGCTTAAAAACCTTCCCTTACAGGTAGTCCAGTCCCTTTATCTGTGCTGCTCATTTGCCTCGAAATGCGCGCTTTTCTGAATGACGCCCCTCCAGAGGGGCCTCGGCAGCAAAGTTCTTTGTAGCCTCTGGAGGAAGCTCAGGGCCATGGGCTTTATTGTGATCACACGAAATCACCTGCTCAGTCAGGCGGCTTTTGTCCTGTAGTGTTGTTTAGGCCTCACTGCTCTTTTCTTAAAATTTGAGTTGCGCATTTTCATTCCGATTCACCCTAAGTTTTCTTTGTTAGACTTCTTATAAAAAGAAGACATGCTTAGTGCAAAAAAAAAAAAAAAAAAAATAGGAAAGGAATGTCATGGTAACACAAGTCAAAAAGTAACTTCAAATTCCTTCCCTCATTTGTATTCCCCAGAGGAAACCAGGCTCGCGGTTATCTCCTCACATCTCCACCCATATCTATTAGGATGAATCATAAGAAATTACAGAGATTTGACCACTGAAGTGTCCATTTCGAATGGTACAACCTGATCAGAGCACATAGTGATGCAGGCGCGTGGGTATTTTTTAAAGATACAGATGGCACCATGCCGTTGATAGTGTACTGCGATGCGTTAGATTAGGTCGAGTAGCATCTTGGCACTCTTGCCAAACAGTTCACGTGGAGCAGTGCCACTCTTTAAGAGACTACCCGGAGAAAGGGCACGACGTGACTAACCAGTCCCCTAACTGAAGGACATTTAGGATGATTCTGGTTTCTCACCCTTCTGAATAATGTAGCAGTGAGCATTATGCATGTATCTTTGAACATTTCATGTCAGTTACCTGGAGTATAACTTCCTAAAAGTGGAATTGCTCTTTTATGGACTTAAAAAAAATTTTTTTTTAAAGACTTGGTCAGATGCCTCTGGTGTCAGTTGGACTTGCTGACCTTAGGGTCCTTCATCCTCTAGTGACATCACAAAGATGACCTCAGTGGAAGTCAGGAAGCCCCTCCAGGTGAATCTTGTGCGGTTAGAAACATCGGCCCAAACCTCCCATGCTTCATGGAACATCCGTGGACTCACTGCCTCGCAGGCACTGGAGACATGCACTCCGAGAAGACAGTGCAGCTGACTAGAGCTGGGGGGAAGAGGTGTATACGAGCTCTGTGGGAACGTGGACTTTCACGTGGCCTCTTTACCCTGGGGCAGCAGAGGGACCTTGCAGTACTTTCCGTAACCTCACTGGCTTGCAAAGGGAGAGAAATGTAGGGCTCAGTTGGAGGTGGGGGTTTGCCGAGGTGGTGGCAGGTGTCAGCCTGCACATTGGCTGTGCTGCCCTTCTTGGAGGGGAGCAATGGGCGTTGAGCTCAGCTAAGCCAAGGTGCCAGATGACAGAGCAGGGCTCTCGCCAGCCACTGACCCGGGTAATAAGAGGGCTCTTGGCAAGCTGCCTCCTGAACGCTGTGCCACACGGCCATTTGTGGGTCAGGACCTGTCAAGTTGCCCAATGTTGTTCTTCTGTCATGATGTGCTGCTTCCAGGCCTATGAAACCTTATGACAAATGGAGTCCAAATGTCATGTTTCCTGCTTTATCTTATATATGTTATACACACACACACACACACACATACATATATATATTTTTATATATATATATAATTCCCCCTTGCACCTTGGTGTTTCATTGTATAGTCTTGAAAGCAAGGATAAGGAGCTCTTCAAAAAAAATTGCCGGGGAACCGGTTTGCCAGTCTGGTGAAGCCCCCTTCTCAAAATAATGTTTGTAACTGAAGAAAATAAAATCCATAGGATTACAAAGGAAACCAGTTATCCTGAAATACAGTTACTGAAATATTGCAAAAACTTATGTGATGCATATGTCTTTATTGATGCATTAAATGCCAGGATCCAGCAGTGGGTCTAGAAGTGATTATAATTTGAAGTAGGGATGAGTCCCTGTTCATGTTATTTCAAGATAACTGCAGTGACCATGATGTGAGATGAAAATATCTATCCACGTGATGGGGAATAAATAAAATCCACAGGTGCTGCGAATCCCAGTGTGGCTTCTTATCTCTACGCATAGTGGAAAGAAGGCCAGATTTTTGGTAGAGGGTAGGGGAAATAAAGATGTAATTTTCTTCCCATCCCTGTTGAAACCCCCTGAAATCTATCCATGAACCCCAGTCAAGAATCGCTGCCTTTAAATACAGAAAAATTGCAATGAAAACCCCCATTTCATCAAGAAAATAACCCCCCCCTTTATTCTGATGTGGATGAGAAAGGAAACGATGTTAAAAATGAGTCAGAATTTAACATACTCGGAGTTCCCGTCGTGGTGCAGCAGAAACGAATCCGACTAGGAACCATGAGGTTGCAGGTTTGATCCCTGGCCTTGCTCAGTGGATTACGGATCCGGCATTGCTGTGAGCTGTGGTGTAGGTTCGCAGACGAAGCTCAGATCTGGCGTGGCTGTGGCTGTGGCGTAGGCCGGCAGCTACAGCTCTGATTAGACCCCTAGCCTGGGACCCTCCGCAGGCTGCTAGTGTGGCCCTAAAAAGCAAAAAGAAAAAAGAATTTAGTATACATTTTGATTACCTGCAATAAAGATCTTTCCCCTTCTTTCTAAAGAGGAAGGTATGTGGAGTTTTCTCTCGTTCTCTAAATCCCCATCTCCCAGCACAAGGGCCACTTTGGGCTACTGATTTTGAGAACTGGGAAACCAGATTTGTTTATGGTAGGTCATTTCCCCTGAGAATTCCCCAAGACTGGGCAAGAGGGATGGACCTCCGAGGGGGCATTCTGGGATTTTGCTAGACCTTTGTTCCAGTTCTTAATATGCATGTGCATGTATGCCCCCCCATTTCTCCCTCTCCCTCATCTTGCTCTCTCTCTGCCTCCCCCCTGTGCTGTGAAAGTTAGGGGTCTAAGAGATCCATTTGTCAGCAGCAAAGTTTGAGAAGGCCTTTAAAAATAGATATGTTAGAGGGAGTGTGTTGGATAGAAGGGAGAAATCTTGTTTATGCTCAACAAATAACTTATATTTAGAATTTTCCTTTTTCCTTTGAAATTCTGTATTCTCATTTCACTTCAATGACTCTGCATGGAGCATTTAAAAGTAGATCAAACAAAACTCTATAAATATGTTGAGTTCTTTTGGGCATTTTGCCAAAGTCAGCCTAGCAAAAGCAGAGAAAAGCAATGTGCTTTATGTATCAGATTTTCTCCTCTGAGCATCCAGACGCCCTTCCCCAGAGACAGGGCGGCTTGGGCTGGGGGAATTGGGCCAGGGACACTTTGGAGAAGTGTGGTCTGGCTGTGAGTCTGGTCATTTGCATTAAGGGGTGTGCTGAAAGACCAAAGCAAGCCCTGGGACCAGCCTAAGGAAATGGGGAAACCAGGGGGATGTTTAGGGACGTCCCTGAGTTTGTTTCCCAGTGTGACGCCTTACTCTCACTCTAATGGGAAGGGGAGGTTGGCAAAAACAAAACTGGTTGAACTGGTATAAATAATGAACGAAGCTGCCTTTTAACATATTTGTGAATCTAAAGACAAATGGAAAAAAGCCAGGAGTCAGGGGGCAGCCTAGCCCTTCTGTAAAGTAGGTCTGCTCCCATCACTGTAGTTACACATGAGAAAACGGAGGCAGAGAGCTCAGGGGGGCTGCATGGCTGTAAGTGGTTGAAGTACTGGGGCCACTGGGTTGTCGTTTCAGTGTTTTGAGGCCCAGGGCTCTCTTTATGTGCTTTAATGCTGTCGCGGTGAACCGTGTGAACAGTGGCTGGAAAATCAGAGCTCGTGTGTCCTTTCGAATGGCTACTTCACACCGTTTTTATGAGTTGGTTTGAGGTGGAGGCCATTGGGTTGGAGGGGTCCTTCATGCCCCGGGGCCAAAACTATAGATGTGGCTTCGAAGGAGATAGCAGATAAAGATGTGAACATTGAAAATATCCATACGTAGCTTCTCTTTGCAGAAACTCATCTTGGTAAATGGATGGCCCCTTTCTGTATTATGCTGTGACAGGAGAAACTCAATTTTTGGGCGTCGTATGTGAATTGGCAGACTTCAAGACTGCTTTCAGTGGCTTCTTTATACAGGGTACTAGACTCTGAAGTTTCTAGGACTGAGGGAAGGACGAGATCAAGGGTTTGCTCCCCTCCATTTCTAGGTATGTGGCACCTGGGCTCACAAACTGATGGCAAATAGGCATTCTTTAGTATCACATATACTGAACGTCCTCCTGGTTTCCCCATTTCCTTAGGCTGGTCCCAGGGCTTCCCCTTCCGGTCCTCCTTCAGCGCTCCCCTGACTGGGAATGTGTGTTCATGAGACCGTGACCCACAGACGGAAAGTGGGATAGGTACTCTTTAGTTCAGTCATCCATTCATTTATCAAGAATGAATTGCGTGTCTGCTCAGCAGGCACTGAGCCAGGTACCGGGGTTCAAAGACAAATGAGAAAGGGTCATTGGCCCCCAAAGGGGTCGACAGAGACACACATCAACTGATGATCATACTGTGCATCTACCTTTCCTTGCCTGCCTGTCTAATTCCTTCCACCGTGTTTTGTAGACTTTCTCTTTCATTGTCTTCTGTTGGGCCATCTGACTGCTTCTAGAATCCCTCCTCGAAACTGTCCTGCATACTCCTGGCACCAGGCACTTCTCCCTAGGCCACTGTCCTCCTCACATCTTCTTGTCGCCTCTCTGCCCAGAAACCTCCTCTAGGCAGGATTTCATAAAGTCCTCATCCTTCACTTGGCATCCACAGTCCCTCCGAAACACTCCCAGTCTGTCTTCCTGGTGTTCTCTTGGGTGGGTGAAAGAAGACGGCTGCACACCATGACTCACTTTACCCGCGTGCCTCGTACAAGTTATCCAGGCTTTCTGTGCCCATCCCTAAAGATGGGGCCAGCACCCTAACCTCATAGGGTTGGCACAAAGGCTTGAGGGGATGCACATACCGTGCCTAGCATGGTTCTTGGCACAGAGCCGACACATTCAGTGTCCCTTCCCTTCATCACTAACAAGATTGAGTTGATTTTCCTTATGTGACTTTTGGCTTCACCTGCCTCCTTCCCTGTCCTCTGTGGCTCAGAGGCTCTAATAAATGGTTCCCTATTGGTTCTACATTTTTTTCTCCTGTATTCTGTTGGGACTTGGGAGCAAACGGGCACTGGCATAGCTTTAACCTCTTTTTGGGTGAACCTTGACTTTGAAGTAGCAGACAAATGGATTTATTGTTTTCCACCATGCAAAGATGTTGATTATACATAACCCTTGGAGAATCGAGCAGGCTCATCTCCAGGGACCAGACAGTGCTGGTTAATTATATACTGTCCATTCCCACTGCAACAGTCCAGCCACAGCCAAGAGGGGTTTGTAAAGGAAGACTCATGAGTTGCTGTTTTCCTGGCCTGCCATCAGCCTCTAAAGTGGCCTCTCCTTCCTCTGAGTTACGTTACATGGGAACAGGATGATGCATGAGAATTTTTCCAGGAAAGGGTTTGATGCTGGGTCCACAAGACAAGTAATTCAGCTTCTCTTCCCTTGCACCCAGAATCCACTGGCTGTCCTGAGATAAAATGGGTGATTCTCCACATTTATTTAGTTCACTTTGTGTTGTTTTTCTATTCCAAAACGGGAAACCTGGCCTTCTTGCATAAATTGATGTTTCCAACTCGAGAACAGCTGCTTTGAGAAGCTGGAATTCTGCTCTGTA
Source organism: Catagonus wagneri (assembly GCA_004024745.2). Lineage (NCBI taxonomy): Eukaryota > Metazoa > Chordata > Mammalia > Artiodactyla > Tayassuidae > Catagonus > Catagonus wagneri. Next base: position 516,846 of record PVHT020000195.1, read on the forward strand.
AGTTGGGGAGTTGCCGCACCCCTGGCAGTGTTTGCTATTTAATTATAGCAGAGACTACCGTCTTTCCCACCTGCCCGCTCCCGGCCCCCAGGAGCACATTTCCAGAGCTAGAGACTGTTTAGTACGACTGTCCCAAAGGTCTGCAAAATGAAAATCCCAGCATAGCAGCATTCAGCTGAGTTATGTGTTAGGTTAACACTGCAAAGTAAGTATGATTTTTCTCCCTTTTGGGAGAAGCAGAATATAGTACCTGTATAACATGGTCCTGGAAGAGTCCTATTCATTTTTGGACAACTGAACTGTCTAGATGGCTCTCAACCCTGGCTGTATGTTAGAACCACCTGGAGAGTTAAGAAAATTCAAACGCCTAGCCTGCACCCCAGACCATTGACTTCAGAGAGTCTAAGGTTGGGGGCCAGGCGTCTGTTTTTTTTTCCTTTTCCCTCTAAATTTGTTTAGAAAAATTTCAAATGTACAGCAGAGTTGTAACAGTAGTGCCATGAACACCCATCTAGATTTATCCATTGCTAACACTTTACCACGTTTGCTTTCTCTCTCTCTTTCTCGCTCGCTCGCTCGTTGTATGTATGTATATGGGTATATATGTGTGTGTCTGTATATATGTGTGCACACACATAAGCCCTTCTTTTCCCTTAAATAATCTGAAAGTCAGCTATGGATATCAGGAAACTTCATCCTTAAATCCTTCAGAACAAGGACATTCTCCTATGTAACTGCAATAGGATTAACACAGTCAGGAAATGCAGCATTAATATAATGCTATTATCTAGTATTAGTCCGTATCCAAATTTCCCCAGTTCTTCCAATAATGTCCTTTATAACCTTTAAAAGAAACCCTGAATCTAATTAAGGATTGCATTAGATTTAGTTGTTATATTTCTTTATTGTTTTAAAATCTGGAACAGTCCCCTAACCTTTAAAAAATCTTATGTGATGTTGATTTAAAAAAAATTTTTTTTTTAACCAGGTCGTTTTTGTCAACTGTCCCTCATTTTGGATTTGCATGATTGTTTCCTCACGGTCAGCTTTAGGTTGAGTGTGTTGGGCAGGAGCGTTCTGGAGGTGATGTTAAGCCTTCTTAGCACATCATGTAAGGAGGCGCCTGTTGGCAGTTTGTCCCACCACTGACAACATGAATGTCAAGGCTGTGTCTGCCAGGTTTCTCCATACTAAGGCGACAATTTCCCTTTGTTTTTTGTTTGTTTGTTTGTTTTTGTATTTTTGTCTTTTGTGGGGCCGCACCCGCGGCATATGGAGGTTCCCAGGCTGGGGGTCTAATCAGAGCTGTAGCTGCCCACCTACGCCACAGCCACAGCAACGCGGGATCCGAGCCGCGTCTGCAACCTACACCACAGCTCACGGTAACGCCAGATCCTTAACCCACTGAGCGAGGGCCAGGGATCGAACCTGCAACCTCATGGTTCCTAGTTGGATTCATTAACCACTGAGCCACGATGGGAACTCTGACAATTTCCCTTTGTAATTAATGAATAATCTTTGGGGAGATATTTTGAGACTCCGTAAATATTCTAATCCCTACTGATTCTTGCTGGAACCAGTTGCTACTATGATGGTTATAAGATGGAGATTATCCGTTTCTATCATGTCTGCATTTATTAGTTGACATTCTTGTGTAAAGAAGAGCTTTCCCCTCTTGGCCCACACTTACCTGTCTAATCTTATCCGTCTAGCTAGCTAGCTCTCAGCCTAGCCATCTATTGAATGTATCAGTATAGGCTCATGAATTTTTTTTGGAAGTCCCTCAGTAGATGCTGTTATTATCCCACATTTGGCATTGGAAGTCCCACCAAGCTGATCCTTGTGTCTTTTTGAAATTACCCGCTAAGAGTCAGAGTGCTTTGCTAATTTTGGCATAACCAGATATTCTAGTCTCACTTTGTATTTTTTAAAGTGATAACCATGCCTTTACTGATTGATTGATTGATATTTTGGCTGCTCCAGCGGCATGCACAAGTTCCCAGGCCAGTGATGAAACCTGCGCCACAGCAGTGACAACACCACATCCTTTTAACTGCTAGGCCACCAGGGAACTCCCTCACTTTGCGTTTTCTTTGCCCCAGACCTGAAAGAAGCAGTTTTTCTATGGAGACCTAATTCCCCAGAGTCTGCTATGTAGGAAGTTAGCAGTGGTTTTATGAAAACTCTCCAGGTGATTTCAATATGCAGCCAAGACTGAGAACCACTGGTTAGCATTCTCCCAAGGGAGGCCAGTTGTTCCCACAAGGTATTTTCCTGTTGTCGCCTGTAACTAGCGACTCTGATTCATTGTTGAGGTTTAGGATTTTGTGGACAGTGTCACTTGCAGAATCAGGTTTAAACGCCGGTCTCTGGCCTCACTTTTGGAGAGTGGGGGTCCGTGGGTCTGCCCCGCAAGTCAGCATTCGGACACAGGTGGTCTCTAGGCATGTCTGCAGAAAATGCCAGAAGTTACCCTGAGTTACTCAAGTTCCTCTTTGATTTTATGAATGTTTTTTTCTCTTGTAAAATAATGTCAGGATACTGCTCTGTTCCCTAGGCATGTGGTGAGGATCCGTTTGATTAATGTAGTGAGTTCCTTGAAAATATCAAGTGATTTAAACCCCCATAGTTACACTCTTGTTCTGTCACAGAGGATGAGGGATGTTAGCAGCAACAACAAAAAAGACCGTGTGAGGGCTGCAAGTTGTCAGTTAACGCAAAGGCTTTTTTTCAACCTCTGTACTATTTGCTGTTATATTTTTGTGGTCATTGAATGAATTGACCTAGTAAAGTTTTGACATGTCGTGAGACCCCGGAAGGCTGTAAAGTATTGTTGTGTGTGCTGTTTCATTTTTAGAGAATGTGAATATACGACATTTCCGCCCCATCCAGCCAGCTTTATTGCATTAAAATATGGGCCCCGGTTCCCAGAAGCTGTAAGGAAACACTCCTGATTTGTGGTTTTTCACTTCCTGGTTTCACGTCTTAGCACGTACCGTGTTAGCCCAGCTCGTCCTTTCTGCAGTCTCAAGTCTCATAGCTGGGAAATCTTCTTCAGATCGTCAGGCAGGGGAGGTGGTCTCTGGAGTTGCATCTCCTGACTTGAAATCCCAGGCCCTTCTAGCACTTTCTAGCTGTAAGAGCTCTGGTAAAATACTCAGTCTCTGTGTGTGTCCTCAGTCTCCTTGTCTGTAAAAGCAAGGGGCTCCAGATCTGCCCTGGAGGCTCAGTGTGACCATTAAATGGGCAAATGCATATGAAGGACTTAGGTCTCTGGCATATATAGTAAGCACTCAATAAATGTTAGCTGTTGCTATTATATTAAACAAAGCTAGTCATGAATGGAAGGGGGTTATGAGGTCTAATGAGGGGACTAGGGGTACCTGCCTTGCCATCTGTGTGTACCCCTGTTCCTTTATATGAACGCATGTTGATGCGTGTGTATTTCGTGGCCATGATGCAATATGGCAATAAAGTAGACATGTATTAATCATGCCTTGTGAGGTCTGCCTTAGTCATACTTTTTTGGTGGGCCACGAGCTCATACACATTTGTTATGTCCCTAAGACTTGTGTCTACTACTTTGTTTGCTTTTTAGGGCCGCACACGTGGCACGTGGAGGATCCCAGGCTAGAGGTCCAATTGGAGTCACAGCTGCCGGCCTACCCCATAACCACAGCAATGCAGGATCTGAGCTGCATCTGCCACCTACACCAAAGCTCACGGCAATACCAGGTCCCTGACCCACCGAGTGAGGTCAAGGATCGAACCCTCAACCTCACGGTTCCTAGTTGGATTCGTTTCTGCTGTGCCACAGTGGGAACTCCCATTACTTCTTTCAGTTATATATGAGGAGTTAAGTGGTCCTGCCTAGAAAACACACATGGGGCGAGGGGAGGACAACAGCCCGTTGAAATGTATTAAAAATTTATTTCATGTGGACTGGGCTGTGGGTATGAAGGTGGTAGCTGAAATGAAAGGATTCCAAACCTCAGCCTTGGAGAAGTCATACATTTTTTTTTTCCTCCAGTTTATACTGAAACTATTGCTACTGAAAGGAGATGACATTGTTGTCTATATACTTCTTTGAGAAAGGTCAAGACCAACTAGTAAACATGAGTGAAATGCCAAGAGAGGGACAAACGCCAAATGACATCCTTAAACTCTCTTAGATTTAAGATGGACAGAGGCCACTGAAATGCAGTGTCTCCCAGTAGCACATATGCCCCCTGAACTGGATTTTGGGTTGGGCGGAACTGGCGAACAAGACTGAAACAGTGATCTGCAGAAGGTGAGGACGGAAGGCAGCGTTGCGGGGGTCTGGGAGTTCTCTGGAATGAGAGGGCTGAGGAGAGGCCCCTAAGGCGGCGTTATGCAATGTTGCAGGAAGCAGTTAAGTACACGTTGCAGAGAACTGGGGATGAGATGGGAACTAAATTGTTCATCCAGCATTGGAGCGAGAGCTCTGAGCTCAAGTCAAAGGAGATACTGCTACTTACTAGCTTGGTAACCTCGGGTAAGTCTCTGAGCCCCACTTGCCTCACTTGTAAAATGGTTGCTCATTCTTCCTTTTTTTTCTTTTTAACTCATATAGTTGGCAGGATGAGTTAGGGTGATGGGTGTCAGAGACGCTTTAGAAAAGATCCCAAACTATTCCGGTGTTAGAGGGAATTCTGTTTCTGCTTCGGGGTCATGTTGGGTGACCTTTTCCACCAGCAACCTCTGGATACTTCCCTGTAGGACTCACTTTTCTTGGTCCTGTGTGCTGGCAGTGTGCCTTATAGGTCTTTGTGCCACCAACTGAGTAGCCTTAGAGGCTTTTAAGAAACAGTGACTATCCTGGTAGAAAGAGATTAGTAAGTGTGCCATTCTCCTGATTCCAGACAGGGCCAACGGAGAGATTTGGCTCAAGAGAAGTATTACTCTTTTCCAGGTCTTGACTATCCTGGGTTTGTCTTTTCTCAAAGAATATGTCACCTCCCCTTTGCCCTTTGTATACTCGTGTTAGATGCTACTTTTTATAGGAGGTATTATGAAGATATGACCTTTAGTCATGAACTAAATTTTATGACTTCAACTAGCATGAGGTCTTCAGATTTTTCTTTTTAGGGCCGCACTTGTGGCATATGGAGGTTCCCAAGCTAGGAGTCGAATCGGAGCTGTAGCTGCCGGCCTATGTATCATAGCCACAGCAACGCCAGATCTGAGCCGCATCTGCGACCTACACCACAGCTAGTGGCAATGCCGGATCCTTAACCCACTGAGCGAGGCCAGGGATCGAACCTGCATCCTCATGGATCCTAGTTAGATTCATTTCTGCTGAGCCACGATGGGAACTCCCTTCAGATATTATTTTTAAGTCACTTCGATCAGGACTTTGGTGACCTCTCTGGGTATGAGTGTTGAGTTTCAGACATTTGTCATATTTCCTTGTTTCATGTTCAGATGCGTATCTGTAGAATTTGTTCTGAACATATCATCTAGCAAATAAAGCTCTGAAAGATCTATAGTTATAGTAAAACTTCATCGTAAGGGTAGTCGCAGGGCGTAGGAGGTGGGTTGCTAAGATCACCTCATCATCTGATCTTTCTTGGCTAGAATGAGAAGTCTGTATCCTTTATGACCGAGTGCTTGCTTTGCCTTCCTTCGTGTGGTGGAGTGCTTTGCCCGGAGGACCACTCTGCTTGCTCCCCCCCTGGGAAGAGCCACTTGGGGTGAGCTCTCTGCCCGTTGCGACAGTCAGGCCGACCTCCAGTTTCCCTCCTCTGCCCGCTGACCGTGAGGTTAGCAGCTGGGAATTGGCCTGAGAGCTCTGCGTGTGTTCTCCTCAAGACCAGGCGGTGTGATTTTGCACAAAGGGGCAAGGGGTGTGTATTCCTGTCGTCACCAAAGATGTGACTAGGCGAGATATTGATACTGAACTTCTGCCCTCTTCTCTGTTTTCAGCTCTGTTCTTCTTTAGTGAGGTTCAGGCAGAGAAAAATGAAGCAGAGAGAACGAGGCCACTGGCTTTTGAAAAACATTGATCAGTGAGCACGTCGGATGTAGCAAAGGCCTCTCTCTTTGTGTGAGGTCGCATGGCATGGGGGTCTCAGTGTGCCCTGTGATCACGCCTGCGGGCACTTGCTTTCTCGGGGAAATATTAGAAAAGGAAAAGAATCCCCATAGGCAGTGTCCAAAAATAATGCAAGCATTTCTAAATGCGTGTCCTTGAAGTCGTTGTTCCCTTTGGTTTTCTAGGCCAGGCGGTGGTAGGAAGGAATGAGGGGAGGTGGTCAGTCTTGAGTGACAAACTTCTGAGCAACACTGGCCTCTGTCCCTCTCTCCTATCTACGTCTTCCCAGCTTGGGCCTCCACCACTGTCTGTCTGTCTGTCTGTCTGTCTGTCTGTCTTTGCCCCGCTGCCCTTTGAGGCCCTGTCGCCCACACCACGTGCATGTTTCCTCTCCCCACAGTGCATGACTGTGGTGTGGACAATTGCATCTGAACTTGAACTGCTCTAAGCCAGGGCCTCCCAGTTGGGTCACGCTGGGTGAGTGAGATGCTGTGACCTTGAGTGTCCTTAGGTCAAGTGAAGTGTGGCCCTGGCTTTTATCTTGATTTGCCTGAGTTGGTTCTGTGTAAGCAGCCAGGGATCCTGCTAATGGGTCCCCTGGGACAGATGGAAGAGGACAGAAGTGGATTTGCTGAACCCTGTGGGATGTTTGAAATCGTACCCAGAGCAGGCTGAAATCCAATCAGCCGTTGCCTATCAGGCCTGAGTTCCAGCATGTTAAAAGGGTGATGATTAGTAAGAAAAAGTCCAGGATACTTTATCTTTTCCTTTGCACACTTGGGAAAAGTTTCCTCTGCCTTGCTAGCATTAGAAGCAGACCGTTGTTTTCACTCCGCCATATCACATCAGCTTTCATGAAAAATCACCAGCAGCAAATACAAAGCCCTGTCCATGGAAAACCATTTAAGGCAACACTGTGCTCCAGCGCTTCAGGGGTGGGGTTTTGCCTTCTGCACCAACGGATCGGTTTCTCATATCCATGCCTTTCTGACCCAGCAGCTTTTAAAAGACCAAGAAGCATTGCTCTGCTTTCTACTGCCTCTCTCTCAGAGACCGGAGCTGCCATGCCTCTAGCCATGTCCCAGAGAGCATATTTGAGACAAGTCAGCTTAATTTGCCTGCATGCCTAGGAAGCCTCTCTTTAAAATCTAATTTTAAGGCAAGAGCTCTATCTAAATATTTTACTTTTCCCATCCAGGCGAGCGACGGAGGCGCCGCTGCCAGGTGGCGTTCAGCTACCTGCCCCAGAACGATGATGAGCTTGAGCTGAAAGTCGGCGACATCATAGAGGTGGTGGGAGAGGTACGTGTGGCAGGCGGGTGGGTGCGCTGGCCTCGCGGGGGCTGTCATTACTCACCCATGGCTGCTGGCCTTGCCGTGGTGGAAGGTAGGATGCGGTAGACCTTAGGCGTCATCTCAACGAGTCTCTTCTCAGAGGAAATGCCTCCAGAGAGGCACGCCGCCCAGCCCCATCAGGGCAGATGTGGGGCCATTTAAAACTCTTGTCTCAGACACAGCCTTGTGGCCAAGGCGTGGGCAGTAAGGGAAGGATGGACTGGGAGTCTGGGATTAGCAGATGCAAACTATGACATATAGGATGGATAAATGACAAGGTCCTACTGTATAGCACGGGGGACTATATTCAGTATCCTGTGATAAACCATCATGGAAAAGAATATGAAAAAGATATAGACTGAGCTACAAGTATAGATATATGTAACTAAATCACTTTGCACCAGAAACTAACACAACATGGTAAATCAACTAAACTTCAATAAAATAGATTTTAAAAGTAAAACTATTGTCTTGGAGTTCCCGTCATGGTGCAGTGGAAACGAATCTGACTAGGAACCATGAGGTTGCAGGTTCGATCCATGGCATCACTCAGTGGGTTAAGGATCTGGCATTGCCCTGACCTGTGGTGTAGGTTGCACATGTGGCTTGGCTCTGGCATTGCTGTGGCTGTGGCGTAGGCTGGCTCCGAACAGCTCCGATTAGAACCCTAGCCTGGGAACCTCCATATGCCGCAGGTGCGGCCCTAAAATGCCAAAAAAAAAAAAAAGCCAAAGAAAACACAAACAAAACAAAAAACTGTTGTCTTTCTAACAGTGTACTAGGTACCTCTGAAATTCCGATCTGATGCCACAGCTTTTCTCCTCCACTTCAGTTGCTAAGAGACTGGGTATCCAGAGTGACCCTGATCCACCTTTAGAGGATAGATTCAGTGTTCACCACGGGGTACACTGTGGATTCAGAAGTAAGGAAAAAGACATGACGTTTGTGGAAGACCTAGTATGTGACAGGCGTGACCAAGTTCTTTACGCATTGGCCCATCGACTCATCATAGCTCCTTTATTTTGTAGGTGAAGAGAGAGGCTCAAGAGACCCTAGAAGAGGCAGGGCTGAGGGTGGAAGGCAGGTCCTCCTGGCTGGAGACCGTTGTTCTTTGCACCGCACAGCACGACCTTGTTCCTGCTTAGTCCTGGCTGCTCAGAGCCAGCCCTTCTGGTTAAGTGTCCCATCAGACATTGGGACAGGCTTTTCGGGCTCCACCCTCTCAGGCCTGGGGGATCCTAGGCTTTGCTCTTAGAATCCAATCATTCATTCTGATTCAGCATATGTATCTGTATATAAAAGTATGGCTTTCCAATGGCTTTGGTTTCCTGAATACCATTCGACCTTACAGAAACCTACGATTTACCATAAAAAGGAAGCTAGAAGTCGAGGAGGAGGTTAAGTGAACTGTGACGTGGGTGGAAGTGGCAAGGCTGATGCTAGCATCCAGGTTTCTTGACTCTCCTAAAGTGAGCACGCATCAAAGCTTGACTTAACTCATTAACGAGGGCCTCTGCAAGATGGTAAGACTGCCTCGGAGAGAATTGTGAAAGATCGAAGGATTTATAATGACTGAAAGACTGATTAAGGTTGCTAAGTTAGAGGCGAAACTATAGTGGCCTACAAGGCAGTGCAACTGTAACCTTTGAGGTTATCTTTTCTAGGGCATAAATCACTTTGCATCTCTGCTGGTCCAAGTTTATGTTCATGGTGATTGACAAGAATCATTTGTTTCATTTTTGGTTTTCTACCTGTTAACATCTGCACTAACAGAGTTGTAAACTGCCCTCATAAATAGTAAATAGTGTGTCAAGCGAAGATACCTGCCCCCAGAGAATCAATCAGTGGGGTTTTCCCAGCATTGTACTGAGAGGATGTATAGTAACTCGTTTTGCCTACTTGCCAGTTTGGGATAATTCATATCAGTATGTCATTCATTCCTCATTTTTTAGCCCTGGTGACAAGCAGGGCACCTAGAAGGCATGTGTTGAAAGCTGAGTGAGTGAAAAGTGAATGGACAACAGAATAGAACATTTATGCCAATGGTAGAAGGACAAGTTTCTTAAGACTGAAACCATGGAGGAAATTCCCGAGGAAAAGATAAACAGTTGTTACTTCTAATAAAAAAAAAAAAAGAGTTCAAACTGTGGTATGATCTGCAGTGAGGTTAGCTAAACAAAGAAGAAGATAAACGGGAAAAAATGCAGTAAATTATGAAAAATTGCAGTAAATTATTAGGGAAAAGTACGTAACATATGCAAATATATTAAAGCTACTGTAATAAAGATAAAGGGTAGATAGATCTGCTATAAACACACATCCCACAAGGGAAATAAAAGTCTTAACCATGAGAAAATGCTCTGCCCTGCTATTAGTTAAATAATCAAATTAAGGTAACAGGGACCTCCTTTTGAAAATCCTCAGAAAATATTTAGTGGTAAGACTTGGAAATGCTTAGAAGAATTGGTGACTTTGTATATCGTAATGGTCTTTCTATGAAGCTATTTAGCAAGGTAACATCACGAGCCGTAGAAACCTGAGTTAATACTTATAATCTTGTGAATTTATCCACAAAAGATGGTTAACAGAAAAAAAAAAGTATGTGAAACATGTTCATTGTAGCAATGCTCGTGATAATGAAAAATCGTCAAGAAAGGGAATAGTTGTGTGAATTAAGTTATGTTATCTGGCTAGAAGATTGTGAAGCCATTAAGACGGTAAACACAGAGGCTTTCAGATCTGTATTTTTTACAATACTGTGCGTTGTAACTATCTGTTATATTCCACTAACCCGGGAGCTATTCAACAGCAGGGATCTGGTTTTTATCTGTCTTTATATTCACAGTACCTGGAATAGTGCCTGAAACCTAATACATACTTTAATAAATGCTTTCTGAATAAGTAAGTGAATACATAGAAGTACGACAAGTTTTTGGCAAAAAAATAACAAATCAGCCACAAAATTGCATACGCTAGGATAGAGCTGTCTAAAGTCTGTCTCTATGCATGTGACCAGAGACTAAAAGGGAGCCAGGACTGAGCATGGTTCTGTCCTAGGAGATGATTTTTCCTTTGATGTTGTAATAATATTTTAAGAAATACAAATCAAGAAGTTCCCATTGTGGCGCAGTGGAAGCAAATCCGACTAGGAACCATGAGGTTGCAGGTTTGATCCCTGGCCTTGCTCAGTGGGTTAAGGATCCAGCGTTGCTGTGAGCTGTGGTGTAGGTTGCAGATGCGGTTCGGATCCCGCGTTGCTGTGGCTGTGGCGTCTGCTGCGGCTACAGCTCCTGTTAGACCTCTAGCCTGGGAACCTCTACATGCCACTGGTGCAGCCCTAAAAGCACAAAAGACAAAAGAAAAAAGAAATACAAATCAAGATCAGGGAAATTATTAGCGAATTTCTGGGAACTATTGCCAATTCTCACCTGCCTTTGGGCTCCAGGGAAACCGAGCAATGGTCACTAAAGGAGAGGAGTGAACGCAGGAGGAAGAGTTTGACCACTGCCTGCAGTGTCAGCCTCCTTTCCGCCTCTGCATTTATTTCAGTGCTGGGATTCATTCTGGGCTGGCTTCAAGTAGGAAAAAGGAAACCTAATTGTGCAGCCTATGCTATTTATGTAAAACAAAACGTAAAGGTTTACTTTTTAACCTGTATTTTTAAGATTATAGCATCAAAAATTAATTTCCCTACTTTTGCAGTTTACTTGTGATATTACAAATCCTGGGCCCTTGTCACTGGGTAATATAAAATCTGTCCTTTTCTCTTCTAATGGATATTATAGAAATGCCAGTAAGTAGCTATTGTCTAATTTTACTGAAGACTACAGACAAAAGAAACAAAAATCCTAAATAAACTAAAGCCCTGAAATCGCAGGGGCAGGTTAAGATAATACTATACTGATAGCTTTGCAATACCGTAGAATCAATCTATTAGTCAATAAAAATATAACGTATTGTATATGTTTATATATATATATATATATATTTACATATATATGATATATTTTTGATTGATTAGTAGGTTAATTCTCCAGTATTACAAAGCTAAACACGCACAAACGCCTCTACTCCGTCTCCCCTCCAACAGATAGTTCCTGGGAGGATTCTGAATGTATGAACTGATTTTTTTTTTTAAAACAGTCAAATCAAGTTGAGAATCCTAAAAAAGTGCTATATATACATCTTAGCATATAATTTTAGCTTCAAATTTATTTTATTTTATTATTTTTGCCTTTTTAGGGCTGAACCCGCGGCATATGGAAGTTCCCAGGCTAGGAGTCGAATCGGAGCTACACCTGTCAGCCTACACCAGGGCCACAGCAACATGGGATCTGAGCCGCGTCTGCGACCTACACCACAGCTCACAGCAACGCTGGATCCTTAATCCACTGAATGAGGCCAGGGATCGAACCTGCATCCTCATGGATACTAGTTAGATTCATTTCTGCTGAGCCACAACAGGAGCTCTCTTTTATTTTTATTTAATTTAATTAATTTATTTAAATATAAAAATGTATTCATTTGCCATTTGTCAGCACAGCCTCTTAGGGCCAAGGCATTCCTCCTTAACTGTGGGTTTGCTGGTTTGAGTTCCATCCCCTCTACATTTGTAATGCACCCTTTACAGTTCCCACTGGTTTCTTTAAAATGGATTTTTTTTTTTTTTTGGCTTTTTGCCTTATCTAGGGCCACACCTGCGGCATATGGAGGTTCCCAGGCCTAAGAGGAGCTGTAGCTGCTGGCCTTCGCCACAGCCACAGCAATGCAGGATCTGAACCGCGTCTGCAACCTACACCACAGCTCACGGCAACGCCGGATCCTTAACCCACTGTGCAAGGCCAGGGATCAAACCTGCAACCTCATGGTTCCTAGTCGGATTCGTTAACTACTGGGCCATGACGGGAACTCCTAAAATGGATTGATAACAACCTAAATGAAGTGATTGGAGTTAATAGTTCTTCTATTCTACACTCCTTCACCTCCCAGTCTCTTTTAGTTGTCTAATACCTAATTTGGCACTGTTTTTTTTTTTTAAACCTTCAGATTATTGTCATATTCCTTCTCACCACTAGCTTTTTCCCTTCAAACTTAGATATGTTATGCTATTTAACCAAATTGTCTGCTAGCAGTAAGAGCAGTGGGCTGAAGCAGGTTTGGGGTGACATGACTCTTGATATGGTGAACAGCTCTTCTGGCGGAAATTACCAGCCTCCAGCACCCAGCTCGGCTGGGCCTGTGCAGCGTGGCTTAGAGAAGGAATGGAGAGTGAAGGGCAGTCTCCATCTGATTGACGTTGGCAAAGTGAAGGTTGCTCTCTAGAAAGTACTCACCATACTTCTGCCTCCTGGCTGGGGAGCAAGGGTCTGCTGTGAGGACAAAAAGTCAGTGGGAACTTAATGAGACTGGGCTCCCAATTCAAAAGGAAAGCTAGCAAGATGAGTCCTTGGCAGGTATTTTTAAAGAAATCCTTGTAAATACACACTTGGGACATTTTTCGTCCAAAGTGGGGAAGACTGATAAATGCAGCCCAGGTTCTAACTAGAAGAGCAGAGATGGCGTGTAGACAAGGTTACCAGGAGAAATGGCCTTTGAGGGCCTCTGGAGTTTTGAAACTGGCTTGCCGTTTGGTTTGGGTTTTGTTTGGTGGTTGTTTTTGCAATGTACTTTGAAACCTCTTTGCTTTCCTGTCTAACAGTCTAGAGCCTGAGAAAGCAGCTACATTTCCTCTTGTGTTGGATGACCTTGAGCTCATCCAGTCTCTGCTAGTGGTGGCCCAAGAGATGTTCACAGATTCTGGCTGTTACTTGTTCTTTGGGGTCAGTTTTTGAGGTACTTCCCAGTGGTCCCCAGTCAGGCTGGCTAGAGACTGAAGGCTTCGTTTTCTAACTTAAAGCTTAATTAGGCCTTGTCGTTTGCAAAGATGGTAACTTGCATTTCCCAGAAACTTAGGCATCTTACTACTTTTTCCCATGAAAGGAGATCTGGCTCTTTAGCTCGAGTTACAGAGGCCCTTAAAATTCCTCAAAACCTTAACTCAGTCAGACAACCTCTGTGGATACGAATGGGCAATTTATCCTCATTTCGTTTTTTGATGTAAGAGTTCTGAGGCCTTACATGTGAACAAAAGATGCTTTTTGTTTTATGCCTGCCCATGAGAAGTCAAGTTCGTTTAAAAGCCGATTAATTAACAGGTGATCAAAGCCTGCCTAAATTCTTACCCAATAAGGCATCCTTTGCTTTAGAAGGGTTTGTATCCCTTTTCATAAAACAGTAACATTAATGTAAGATTTTGTTTGTTGAAGTTTGATCTTCTAAAGAGTCCAAGCTGCTCTACAATTATTTCTTCAAATAACTTTGGAGTTATGCACCTTTGATTTCCTCATGCGCAGAGATGTAGGGCATTCATATTAAGGAGAGAGAAGCCACGTTTAAAAGAAACATTGATTAGATTAGAATTATCAGCGAACAAAACAGGGGCCAACCATATGAAAGTAATATATTTGCAAATTTAAGTGTATTTATTTATTTATTTTTGTCTTTTTGTCTTTTTAGGGCTACACTCATGGCATATGGAAGTCCCCAGGCTAGGGGTTGAATTGGAGCTACAGCTGCTGGCCTACGCCAGAGCCACAGCCACGTGGGATCCGAGCCGCTTCTGTGACCTACACCACAGCTCGCGGCAGTGCTGGATCCTTAACCCACTGAGCGAGGCCAGGGATCAAACCTGCGTCCTCATGGATACTAGTCGGGTTCATTAACCACAGAGCCATGATGGGAACTCCCTAAATGTATATATAATAGATTGGTATAGCTATGGGATTTATCAGATATTTGAGTGCTTACTCGGTGAAAGAAACTGTTTATAGAGACCCAAAGGTTTACTGGATAAAATTCTGCTTTGAAACATGCTTAGTATATACAGGGAGGGTAAGATAGACTCAACTCAGAAGGTAACTAATAACCTGAGCTGTTAGTGGCAAATAATGGTATTGACAAATGAGAGAGGAATTTGAAAACAAAGGTACTCATTCAGGGAGATGTAGAAGACGCTTCCTAGATTAGGCGACATTTCAACGGAACATGTGGAAGGTGAGAAGTATTTGGATTAATGAATCAAGCACAGGTTATATTGTGTAAGGCGCTGGGCTGGTCTCGAGGAAGAAGGACATGATGTTACTACAGCTTTTCTCTGAAGCTGGGGCGGAGCTTTGAAGCTTTGGGAGCAGGCGTGGAGTCCAGGAAGCAGGCGCTGGCAGGTGCAATCAGATGGGCTGGAGGTAAAAGTTGCAGTGCTGCCCACATTGAACTCTGTAAAGGAATACTCCATTCAAAGTTTCCTTACACATGGTTGTTCTCAGGTTAACATCCCCATAGACTATTTGTTCACCTAGGAATGGTAACACGGTAAAGCTTCAGGGTCATGATTCATCAGAAAGGTTATCTTTTTCTGGCTTGATTTATTATTCTCATATTTCAAGCTGGAATGATAGTAAGGGCTTAGCCTAGAGTCGTTTAGGAATCTGGGGACCTGTGGATTAGCCTATTTTGAAGGACAAGACTTTGTAGCGCTGCTGAAGGATATCTATAAGGACCCTTCCAGAATCCCTTTCTACTGTCAGGAAAATCATAGATGTTGCTCTGTCTCATTGAACAGAGTTTGTTTAAATCTTAAATAGAAATCACATGTATTTTCCTAAGTCATTTCCCATTGAATTACCCCACAGATTTCTGTTTGGCAGGACCCCTGTCATGTGGAACATGCTTATTCTCAGAACAGGGGAGGTTCTAAAAATCAACTGCCTCTGTATATGCGGTGTTCTGGCCCTGCCCCAAAGAGCTAATCAGACAGTGAGGTTGATAGGAATTGGGTGAAAATATTGCTCAGGCATTTAGAACCTAGAAAACATGTGTTTATATTTGGCACAACCAGATTTCCATGTCCCAAATCAGCAGGGATGGCTATTTAAACAACAAAAATGGAAAATAACGCCGGTGCTTGTGCCTTCAGGAAGTGGTTCCTTTAAAAATATTTTCCCCACTAATTTTACTAATAGAAAAAGATGTTTTCCAAAAACAATTTTTATCATTTTCAGCAATAATCAGAAGGTAAAACTATGTCTTAGCACATTTACATGAGGTTCTGGAAAGGGCAAAACCAATCACAGGTGATAGAAATCAGATTCGTGGTTGCTTGGAGGTAGATTGACTGGGAAGGCATAGAAGGAAATTTACTGGAGTGATGGAAATGCTCTGTGTATTGATAGAAGTGTGGGTTTCTCGAGTATCTGCATTTGTCAGACTGTTCAACTTGTACCATTAAGATCTGTACATTTAAATGAATTATATCTCGATAAAAATAAATATTTTTCTAGTTTAAATTTTTTTTCCAAAATATTTTTCCCTACCTCTTATAGGTGGGAGAAGGAGCTGGTATTGAAATTGTCATTTCATTATTTCTGAATAAATTTTTAAAATTGAGAGGTATTTGACATACAACATTGTATTGGTTTTACGCATATAATGAAGTGATTTGATATATGTATATACTGCACAGTGATTACTACAGTGAGTTCAGTTAACATCTATCAGCACACGTAGTTACAGTCTTTTTTTCTTGCCTTGAAGCTATTTAAGATCTTCTCTCCTAGCCACTTTCAAATATATAATACAGTACTGTTAACTATAGTCAGTATGCTCTATGTTACATTCCCAAGAGTTATTTACCTTATAGGTGGAAATTTGCACCTTTTGACCCCATTCACCCAGTTTGCTCACCTGCTCCACCAATCTGTTCTCCATATCTATGAGTCTGTGTCTATGAGCTGTTTGTTTTTTTTTTTAAGGCTCCATCTATAAGTGAGATCATATGGTACTTGTCTTTCTTTGTGTGGGTTATTTAAGTTAGCGTAATGCCTCCGAGAAACTAGAAAAAGCATAAAACTAAGCCCGAAGTTGGTAGAAGGAAGGAAATAATAAAAATCAGCAGAAATAAATACAGACTAAAAAGACAATAGAAAAGATCAGTGAAACTGATGCAATTGAGAGCTGGTTTTTTGGAAAGGTAGATAAAATAGTTCTTTAGCTAGACTCACCCAGAAAAAAATAAGAACTCAAATAAATCATGAATGAAAGAAGAGAGTTTACAGCTGATATCACAGAAATACAGATGATCATGAGACTACTATGAACAATTACATGCCAGCAAATTAGCCAGCCGAGAAGAAATGAATACATTCCCACCAACATATGACCTACCAATTCTGAGTAAATTGTGAGGAGATATTTAACAATGTTGAGGTATGGGCTTTTCCGTAGAACTTGACTTGTCCATTTTTCTTTCTGGAAAGAGTGGTAAAACAGCTCTTGAAACAAGGAAACTGACTCCATTTGCTTGTGTGCCTTTCCCTGCCCTGTGTTTCCCCCATACCCGCCTCTCCCGTGTACTTCTCACTAAGGTTTAGGTAACAAAGGATAATTGGATGTAAAAAGCTATAGCAACCCTTGAAATGGATTTTTCTGTCTTGCTCTTGGTGCCCTAAAGTAGATTTTAGAATCAGTGAATCTGTTGTTCTCCATCTTGGTAGAGACCGCAGGTAAAACTTCAGTAGTGATAGGTCAGAACTCTGTGCATATCTCCAGGAAATTGCAGATTGAGTTCTAGACCATTGAAATAAAGCAAAGATCACAATGACGCCAGTCACATGAATCTTTGGGTTTCCCAGGGCATATAAAAGTTACATTTACACTATCCTGTAGTCTTTTTAGTGTGCGATAGCATTATGTCGAAGAAATGTACATATCTTCATTTAAAAAATACTTCATTACTGAAAAAATGCTCTCCTTCATCTGAGCTTTCGAGTCATAATAGTAACATCAAAGATCACCAATTGCAGATCTCCATAACAAACATAATAATGACGAAAAATTTGAAATGCTCTAGAATTTCCAAAATGTCATACTGAGACACGAAGTGAGCAATTGCTGTTGGAAAAATGGCATCGATAGATTTGCTCAGTGCAGGGTTGCCACAGATTTTCAATTTGTAAAACATACAACATCTGCGAGGTGCAATAGAGCAAAGTACAATAAAGTAGGTGTGCCTGTACTCCGAATAGCTAGGTATCTGAGACAGCACGGTCATCTTTCTATTCGTAGGCATCCTCTTTGGTGCCTTACAAATGTAGGAAGTGGAGATGTTGAAATTAACCCAGCTGCTTCACCAACTTGCAACAGGGCTAAGGGTAGCAACTACCTCCTTGAGTTCTGAACCCACTTATTTGCTGGTGATTGTGAAGAGTTGGGCATTGAAGGGTACACAGACACACGCTTTCAGTGGTTTTACTGCATCTTCCTTTCTCAAACACTACCATGTAAAGCTGCCCTGCTCCCAATTCTGGGCTGGAGCTGGGTTCTCTCTTGGGATACAGCCATGGGCTTTAGAGCTGGCTAAGTTGTTCGTGGAGGGCACACAGGGGACTTGTTCTCAGCCTAGAGCCAAGGCCTGCAGAGGCCTGTTGAGTGTGTGTTGGTCGGGAGAAGGTAGGTGTCTGTCCCATTTTAAAACTTTCCTTGGGGCAGAAATCGTAAGCCCTTGGTAACATCCATAATCCTCACTTTTTTACAAAGGAACACATTTCTTTCTCTCATCAAATATAAACACAAACATCAGCAACTTCTTTTTTTGGATACAACTTTATTTTTTAAATTGTATTGGAGTATAGTTGATTTACAGTGTTGTGTTGGTTTCAGGTGTACAGCAAAGTGAATCAGTTATACATATACACATATCCATTCCTTTTCAGATTCTTTTCCCATGTAGGTTGTTATAGAGTATTGAGTAGATTTTCCTGTGCTATGCAGTAAGTCCTGGTTATTTATCGATTTTGTATTTAATAGTGTATATATGTTAATGTTTCCCCTTTGGTACCATAAGTTTGGTTTTGAAATCTTTGAGTCTCTTTCTGTTTTTAGAATAAGTTCTTTTTTATCGTTTTTATTATAGTCCACGTATTAATGATCTCATATGATATTTTTCTTCCTCTGTCTGACATACTTCATTTAGTACGATAATTTCTGGGTCCATCCATGTTGTAAGCAACTTGATTTCTAAGCAGGGGATGTACATACAGACTCTGTATGTTTCCCTCTTGCTGTAGAAGCGCCTCAAGAATGGGATCTTTTTTGGATGCACCTGTGGCATCTGGAAGTTCCTGGGCCAGGGATTGAATCTGACCTATGCCGCAGCTGTGGCAGTGCTGGGTCTTTAACCCACTGCACTGGGCCGGTGATCGAACTTGTGCTGCTGCAGAAACATCACTGGATCCTTAACCCACTGTGCCATACTGGGAACTCCCTCACGAATGGGTTCTTTATGTTTTGTTCACCGACGAATCTGTCCCGAGGTCCTAGGGCAGTGCAGAATAGGTGCTCATTAAATACTGGTGGAACTGAGAGGAGCACATAGACTCGGCTGCGGTGCTACCTAGTCAGGAACAGTGAGCAGGAAGTCAGGGTATTCTGGTCCCTTCTGATCCTCCCAGGAAGGAAAATTCCTTTTGTGTGGGGAATCAGGGCTTCATAGACCCCCATGGAGGGTATCCCTCAGTTGATTTCCCTGCCATCCATCCATCCATCCATCCATCCATCCATTTACCCATCCATGAGTGAATGTAGTCACTATGGGCCTCAGTGTCCTTATCTTTATGCAGGAAGTTGGACTAGAATATCACTGAAGAGAATAGTGCGAGCGTAAGGATCATTTTTCTCATATCTCCAGCCCGAATCTTGCAACTAAAGCAGCAGTCTTTAGGAAGAAACAGTACTGAACAGCTCTCTCCGCTGCCGGGGCCAGACTCCCGCCCCCTCCGTGGCGCCTGTAATGGGAAGTGTACCCTCCAGGCGATGAGCAGTGGTTTGATCGTCTGCTCCTCTGCGCACTGCAAGGCTAATGATAGACGTCTGCTGTTTCCCTGTGGGCCACTCCTCTCAGACTGTGCTGTGACAGTGATGCGGGCATCTGGGTGTGTGACAAGGTGAAGACACCCCTGTTTTCCCAGCAAGCAGCCTGCTGATCCCACACATCAGGGGCACTTCCTTCACGGAACGCAGGCTGGAGCCACTTATTATTGGGAACAGGAACATTTTAGATACTGTCAAAAGGAATCAAATGGAACTGGCCCAGCTGTCCTGTGCTGTCGGGGATTACATCAGGGACTGCTCGTTTGCGGTCCTGCGCCCTTGGTCTTTCCTTCCTGCCTAGTGATTTCTGGGAGAAAGAAGGTCATTCTATGGTTCCTTATTCAGGACAAGCACAAAGGACCCCATGCTACAAATCCTGTGACTATTTATATTCAGGCTTATGGCGAAGCTTCCTAACCATTCTAATCCTATAAAAAGCGCCTTGAAAGAATAATACATATCGGTTGAGTTGGCATAGAAACATGGAATGATTTCAATGGAAATGATGTTAAATGCCTCGATTTGCTATTGAATAGGGACAGTCGTGCATGGGCGCATTGTCTGGATTCTTTCCCGAAGATTCTGTGATCATGCAGATACAGTGGCCATTCAATGAGTCTGTATCCCATGAGCTCCCAAACACAAGCTCTCACCACCACTGGGGCTGTTCCGTTCCCGGCTCTTATCAGCCGTCCCTGCAATGTCTCTCACACCCACCCTCCCCTACTTAAATCTGTCATTTCTGCTCTTCAAGGCCAGCTTTAACTTTGACTCCTTTTTTCTTCAAGTCTTTAGCATCCCAGATCTCAGCAAGCTCAGTTTTGTGTAACACATTTGGTTTGCACTAAGTCATGGTATTTTCTTGTCTCTTTCCCTTGCATTGCTAAGATTTTGGTCACACCCGCCCTCCAACGTCTTTAAGCCACTTGCCCTTTTTAACTTGCTAGACGGACATGTCTTGTACAGTCCTTTGTCCCTAGGCCCTAATGTAGAGTCATGATACATCTATTTCTAACACTGATTATTAATTAGCAGTGTATTAATTATCCCGTTGTACAGAGAGGAAGACCAGGGTTCAGTTAATAGGAAATTTGAAGAGTTGCACAACTGCTAAGTTTTGGGATAGGATTTGAACTGGGCTTTAACTGCTAAGTTTTGGGATAGGATTTGAACTGGGCTTTTAACTGATTTTTCTTTTTAGTTTTAATTATTTAAGCTTTAAAATCGTATTTATTGATTTGAGTAGGTAATACATGCACATGGTAAAAAAAAAAAAAAAACATGCAAAGGTTCTAGGTCTCCTCCTATTATACCACACCATACGGATAGCTGAATACTTCCTTGTTCTCCAAATGCCCTATTATTTTCCTCCAAGAAGCCAGTTCACTGTTCTGACTTCTGCGGCTCCATCAGTGGCTCCATCACAAAATCTTGGGATGACGGTTTTTTTTTAACTCTTATCTCGCTCATCTCAACGAATTGCTTGCTGAAGACCAGCTTGTACCTCACAAAGCTTCAAATACATACCTGCCTTGTTCATTCTCTCGCCTCCCCCAGATCCAGCCTTCACTCCTGCACCCAGACGGCTGCAGTCTGGCTCTACTCTCTGTCCCTCCCTTCATCCCATATCAGTTCTTCTCGGGATAATCTAGAACCTTCCAGAAACCTGTGGGGAGCCCTTCTCTCTTCTAACTGAGTTCTTACACCACACATTCTTAAGTGTTTTTGTTAGGCTGTCTAGTTAATTTTGGTAGTCTGGGAAAGCCATTCTCAGTTTTTAAATAATGGCTTTATATGCATAAAATAAACATATGACAAAGGAAACCATTTATTTTAAAGTAGCTACCAAGCTATCTTAAAAGCAAATTTTGATAGTCTAATCTCTGTCGTTCTTTATTATAAAGAATAAATAATTCCTTATTAATACATTAAATTGCAAGGTCTCCCAACAGGTGTGATAACCAGCACCACTTCAAAGTAGCAATGATGTGATGGGAAAATACGACTTGGTGGGTGTCAAGTCACAGGTCCTTCTATTACTGTGGTATGTTACCCATATCCCTAATCAAAGGAAACTCCAAATTTCAGTTGGAGGTCAGCGGAAATGAAGTGTTATGCGTTTATGGTCCCCAGGTCAGACCCCACTTTCTGAGTCTGAATGTCGAGACTCTGTGGGGTCTTCTTTCTTATTCTCTGCCAGCTTTGTGAGCTTTGAGACCCGCGGCTCGCCCTGTGTGGGCTTTGCACTCTGCACTGTACAGATGGGAGAGAAAACTAGGATGCGCCAGGGCTAACCCAAACCCTGTCTCTGTGTTCTTCTGTTCTCATCTGCGCAGGTGGAAGAAGGATGGTGGGAAGGTGTGCTCAACGGGAAGACTGGAATGTTTCCGTCCAACTTCATCAAGGAGCTTTCGGGGGAGTCCGATGACCTCGGCATTTCCCAGGAAGAGCAGCTGTCCAAGTCAAGTAAGGAAGTCCTCCCACCACGCAAGGCGGGGATGGCGAGGGGCACCCACGTGTGCTGCTGCCACCTCCCTGCTGTTCCTAGAGGCTGTGACAGAAGCTCATGAGCATTTTCTTGGTTATGCTGCCTTAACTCACCATGGTTTAGCAGGTTTATCACTGTAAAGATGTGACGTGCATACTTTTACTTGTGCACAAGCACACCCTATGGATTAGGTGACCGTCAGTCTTCACGCCACCGTAACACTCCCCCAGGGATGGCCCCGTGTTGCTGTGCCTCTGTATGCGTCTAAAGTGTCACCCACTTCAAGTTGTAATTATTTTTAAAGTGGAACCAAATGAGATTGTTAATACTTCTCAGCACACCTTGAGGAAGCTGGAGAAAATGGTACGTGTGTGCATGTGCGTGCACACACACACACACACACACACACACACACACACACACAAATACAAATCGCTGGTGGTGAGAAGGGCGATGGGCAATGTTGAGGACAAGTATGTGCCAACTCCCTTAAAAGTTTGCCAAGCCAGCTGAGGGCCCAGCCCCGCCTTGGGGGAGTGTGCGTGTCCTTCCACGGTGGCGAGAACGAACTCCAGGTCTTTCTCTCTCCAGGGCCTGAAGCTCTCCTCCCTCCAGCTTCTCTGCTGCCCTTTCCAGCTCACGGAGCAAAAGGTCAGGACCGGGAAGCCTTGTTCTCCCAGTCGCTAACCCAACTTCCTACGTGGGCGTCTGTGTATCTCTTGTGCCGTCTTGAGCCAAGGTCATGGGTGTGAATGTCGTAGAGGCTCGACTGTGTCACAGCGGTTTGGCCCTACCTGGGGCTGCAGGCTTTTCTTTCTAACAAGAAGGTGGCAGCTCAGCCTGTCAAAAATAATTCTTAAACAGCTTTCTTTTCCATTTGGAAAAATCCGACTTGAGCAGTATTTGCAGGTTAGTCGAGGCTCTTATTTAACCAGTAGCATGATTGGGCAGATTCACAATTTGGAAGTAAAGCCATTTCTGGAGTCACACTCAGGCGAGCTCCTTCACTTGGTGTTTGCATGGTGCTGGCCAGTTAGGTCAGTGGCTTCCACTATAGTTTTTCCCTCTACTTCCAAAGTCTGGGACCCTCCACCCCTGAACCTCATTCCATCCTGGGGTCTCTGGTAGGAAGAACAGGAGGTGATTTTGGAGCAAATGAAGCATCTGGAAGCTCTTGCTGCCTTCTGTCTTTTGGGGCAAGGAGATTCTCTGCTAACATGGTCCAGCCTGTGAGCATGGCCAGGAGGACAGAAAATGTCCTTGACCCCGTGAAAGAGGGAGTTGCTATAGCTTCCAAATTGCACAGTATAATTCTAATTGCTCCGACGTCTCCTTTTATACACTGGAATAGTATTATGCCTGGTAATTGGGTCCTATAATAGCAGTACTCTGTCTCCGGGGTCTCGTGGGCACTCTTGGAGGGAGGACCAAATATTGTCATTATACCTTTATTTCCGTTGGTAAGTGTCTTATGCCAGTAGCAATAATGTATACAAACCACCTCACCCATAGAAGGCCCTCTGTAAAGTGTCTCTTTCCTTGTTAATCATGATTAACTCTTGGGACATAGCCAGTTAGTATGTTGAGGCTGCATATCAACTGGAACTGTGCTCAGTGAAACACTGACTCTGCATTTGGAAGTTACTTTGGGATTCTTCTACTGATTCAGAAAAGGAGATCTGGAGAGGTCTTTGGCAGGACCTTGACTTCATGGTATCCTTCCATGTTAGGTGTGCTGTCAGAGCTGGAGCTTGGAGAAGTAATACGTCTTGTATTTTTGGAGCTATTGAAATAAAGTCTCCTCTTAACTGCAAGTCAATAATGTGGAATTTGACCCTGCTTGATCCCTCAGCTAAATACACACGGTGCTAGAATTCCTAGGGCAGGAGGTTAGAAGGCTGAGTGAAATGGTCTCCCAGTCACCTAGCCTTCAGTCACATGCTCGGAAGGGGCTGTTTTTCTTATGGAGACGCAACACTGAATCAGTTAAAACCCTGCCATTTCAGGACTAGGAGAGCACAGTAGTTTCAGCAGCCCTGTGTAGTTACTGCAGGATCTCTCCTTTGTTGAGAGGTTTTTGAGGTCCCTGGTCTCCTAACAAGAATGGATGTTTGTGAAAGAACTTCATGGCTTTTGTAATTTTCCTGTATGTGCAGTTAAGAAGAGGGCCCGTGTGTCTATCTCTTCGTCTCTCCATATCCATCAAGCCAACCATGCGCCCTTTTTTCCTTCTTTTCTTCTATTCTTCAGTCATTCAACCTTTATTTAGCCCCTGTGTTTACTGAGAAACTGTTCGAGGCACTGGAGCTATACAGAGACAGATCAGATAGGCTGCCTGTCTTCAGGCAGCTTACGTTGCGGAAAGGAGGTACACAAATCAGCATGTCAGCAAGGACCCCTGGTGTGCTGCTCACCGGGTGACTGAAGAACAGTGGGGTACAAAGGTGAGAGCGGCCAGTTCCATGAGGATGTATGGACAGCAGTGGTTGCAAAAGGCTTCATAGGCGAGCAGGTGTGATTATAATGGCCCTGTGGCTTCCTAAATTGAAATAATCTCCTGAAACAGAGAGAAATACCACCTCTCAGTGTTCTGACAGGCTATTCAGGCTGTTTGCACTCTGATGGTACAATATATTAGATCAGATCACATACAGAAATTGTGTAGCCTGGTAAGATTTGTCTAGGTGGAACCTTTGGTTTTAAAATGAATCTGCTTATTTTTTATTCCCAGAGAATGGTGTTAGTAGTTTCACTACTTACCAAAGAACAGCTTTTGTTTTGAAATAATTATAGGGTCATCGGAAGTTGCCCCCCCCAAAAAAAAACTGTACAGTAAGTTTCCATGGGTCCTTCGTGCAGTTTCCCCAAGGAATAACATCTCGTATAACTATAGTAAAGGCATATTTGCTTTCATCATAGAACTGAGAAAGACAAATGTACAAAATGCACAAAAGATCCCTAGCTTTTTACTCTGGTATGAGCTGAGTTGTAGTTGATAAAGGTCTTGGAGTTCCCATTATGGCTCAGCGGCAATGAATCCGTCTAGTATCCATGAGGATGTGGGTTCAATCACTGGCCTCGCTCAGTGCGCTAAGGATCCTGCGTGAGCTGTGGTGTAGGTCGCAGATGTGGCTCAGATCCTGAGTTGCTGTGGCTGTGGTGTAGGCTGGCAGCTGCAGCTCCAATTCGTCCCTTAGCCTGGGAACTTCCATATGCTGTGGGTGCAGCCCTAAAAAGCAAAAAAAAAAAAAGTCTTTGTTAGACTGGCCCACGATACCCTTCATAAATTACAGTTGCTTTTCACAGAGATTGCTTAATTAACACATGGCCCTGGGAGTAAGTCAAACTCCTAATGTTTATACCATTTTGATAATTTTTAGAGATCCTACTGACGTTATATAAAAATCCTCTCAATTTAATTGCTAGTAGACATTAGAGGAACGTATTTTTAAGACAGATAAATCTGTATCCCAACACATATGAATAAAACTTTGTGCACATTGTATCTTTATACATCTCTGTCACACACACACACACCCCTGTATGTGCACATGCTTATTTGATATTTGCACTCTTCACATTTCTACTTTCATAAAGTGTTTGAGGATAGTTATTCCCTTGAGTTTTGTCAACCTGTGGATGAATGCACTTGAAGAAACATCACATTTTATTTATAAGGAAGTGTGCCAAGACAGCTTGACACATGGTAGGTGTTCAGTAAATGCTTGCTGAATCCTTTCTTACTCTGAGGAGGCGTTTTTAGCTTTGAATGGCAGGTGCAAATTGCTTGAACTTGCTTTTTTTTTTTTTACCCTGATGCATTTTTATATATGTTGGTTGATGATGAAAATCTCTAAACTTTAGATCTTTGTTCAGGGTAATCTAATCAATCAAGGAGAGAGTTCCAGCAATTGTGTTGGTTGATATGTTGATTTAAACATTTTCTCTCAGATAAGAAAATTCATTGTTAGGTAGTAGCGGGAACTTTTTGCTGTATATTTAAATTTGAAAGCATCTTTACCTTTCATGGGATTTATGAAACCTTAAAGGTACTTTTTCAAAAAGATTTGTTTCTTCTTTTTTAAATGTTATGGCTGCCCCTGTGCCACATGGAAGTTCCCAGGCCAGGGATTGAATCCAAGCCACAGTTATGACGTACACCACAGCTGCGGCTACACTGGGTCCTTAACCTGCTGCACCCAGGCCAGGATCAAACAGCTCCAGCCGCTGCAGATTCTTAACTCACTGTGCATTGGCAGGAACTCTTCAAAAAGATTTTTATAAACTTGTTATTATAGAAGATTTCTTTTTTTTTCTTTTTTGGCCACCCTGAGGCATATGGAATTTCTGGACCAGG
Source organism: Catagonus wagneri (assembly GCA_004024745.2). Lineage (NCBI taxonomy): Eukaryota > Metazoa > Chordata > Mammalia > Artiodactyla > Tayassuidae > Catagonus > Catagonus wagneri. The sequence continues at coordinate 543,042 of PVHT020000195.1, forward strand.
GATCAGTTCTGAGCTGCATTTGCAACCTAAGCTTAGCCCACTGTGCCAGGCCAGGGGTTGAACCTACATGCTAGTGCTCCAAGGTGTTGCCAAGCCCACTGTGCCACAGCGGGAACTCCTAGAAAATTTCTAATATAAGCAAGTTGAGAGGATAGCTTGATGAAACCCTGCGTAACCATTTTCCAGCTTCAGCAATTACCAACCTATGGCCAGTTTGTTGTAATTATTCTGCTATACAGTCCTCCCCCATGTTATTTTTAAGCAAACCAGCATATGATTTCATCCATAAATATTTCAATATGTGTCAATACTGTTATCACTCATAATGATAATAATACAGCGGTTCCTCATAGTAATTAACTATATCATTTACTTTCCCCTAATAGTCTTCTGTTTTTTAAATACAATTTGTTAGTTTGAATTTATATCCAAAGAAGGTACATATATGCTGATTGATTGATACGTCTCCACTCTCTTTGAATCTCAAGATTCTTCCTCCATGTCTCGTTTTTTCCTTGTTACTTTTTAATTGAAGAAACTGAGGTCCTTTGCCCATGAGTTTCCCATAGTCCGCCTTTTGCTGATTTCATCTCTGCTGTGTCCTTACTCTACGTTCCCATAAATTGATCATTAGGTCTAGAGCGTTGATTTAACCCAGGCTTGAGAGAGAGATTTTTGGGGGGTGGAGGACAAAACTGCTTCGTTGATGGTGATGAATAGTCTTAACTGGAGCCTCAGAATGTCTGGCTGTCTTTCTTTTTGAATATTAGCAGCCACAGATGGTTTTCACCCAGATTCATTAACTCATTAGGGCTTGCACAATAGTACCAAAACAGGGAACTTTTTTTTTTTTTAAATGTGAAATTAGGTTCCCATGTAACAGATCAATAGTGAAAAAAATATTGAGTAAATTAGGTTTTTAGAAAATAAAACAGCTCCAAGGGTTTGCAGTACTTGGGCAGGCAGGATCTTAGGTTAGGGATGGAAAGGAAGTCAGAGATCGTCTAGCCTGGTGTCAGATGAGAACACTAAAGCCCAGTGAGATGAAGTTCTGGGTGTGGCCCTGTTTCTGAGTGACGAGGCCACAATTACGTGCCGAACTTCCTGCACGTAACTTGCACACACTTTTTTGTCGCCTCCATTATGACCTTGAGTTCACCTTTTCTCAGAGCATCTGGCAGATTTCAAGTCTGAGTACAATTTAGCTTATTTCTCCTTATTATCACAGATTATGATGAATCCATTACCTTTTCAGTTGCAATTTTGCACATGCTAGTATTGGCTAAAGGATGTGAAATAAAATTAATTAAAAGTTATATTCATATTATATTATTACATCAAATTCTAATAAGAGAAAATCCTCATCTGTACAATTTATTTGGACATAGAGGCAAAGAAATCCAGATAGGACTGTTGTCCGGTTTCATTTTCATATGTTTTATTTCACACTTAAAATATAAATGTGACTTTTCTGTTTCTAACATCTTTTTGATGTTATTTCTCACATTATAAAATAATTGTTGTGAAACTAGAAAGTATTCTTGTTGTTTTCTTAAAAAAAAAATCGTTTAGCTACAGAAACATTTTAAGCTATTTCCCACAGTTTTCAGAGGGAGAAAGTTTGCATTTTACTTCTATAACCATTACTAACGAAGACATTTCAGTTAGAACTCAATTTCTTATTTTCCTAATTCTTTATGTTTGAGTTTTAGGTTTAGTTACTTTAGTGACTTGTCAAGCAAAGACAGAGATGGAGGTGGCCTTTTAAAACAGGGCAGGAATTCCTGTTGCGGCACAGCGGAAATGAATCTAACTAGGAACCATGAGGTTGCGGGTTTGATCCCTGGCCTTGCTCAGTGGGTTAAGGATCTGGCGTTGCCACGAGCTGTGGTGTATGTCACAGATGCGGTTCAGATCTGGCGTGGCTGTGGCTGTGGCGTAGGCCGGTGGCTACAGCTCTGATTCGAGCCCTAGCCTGGGAGCCTCCATATGCCGAAGGTGCAGCCCTAAAAAGCCTAAATAAATAAATAAATAAATCTGTCTGTCTATCTTAGGGCACACCACTCCCATGATATAGAAATATTACATTTCATTGACTGTAAAAAATGGATTGCTTAGTGCCCCTTGCCTCTAAAAGCTAAAGCCAGGCTGGCACTCCCCTATGCTTTGGTGTTTCTATACTTTTTAATATTAGGTGATATTTGTTTTGTGTACGACGTTCTATTGACTGTAAAGAGCAGTTAGTGAACTGATGAAATAGAGTTTCAGGCAAAAATTAGATGCCAGTGTAAGCATATGATTTTGTGTTGAAATTTTAAAATTCTTCCATCTTACAGTGTTTGCTGCCTTTAAGTACTACTGTTTAATAGTGATGGTAGAGTCTTTCCCCCATAAAATAAACAGCACTCACATTCATGGACTTTCCAATTGCCCATCTCTTGTGCTCTTAAGACAGAATTGTGTGCCCTCATTCACCCGCAGCCCAGGCACCGTTTCCACTCATCTTGCTGCCAGTGGACAGAGGGACTTTGCAGAAATGCTTGGCCATTCAGAGACCTCAAGGCCACGTCTCAGACTCATTGGTTCTCAGACTTGGTCCAGGGGAGGACCACGGGGAGGGTCTGATGTACTTACAGGAACTTTATCAAAATAACAATCTCATTTTCTTACACTTACTTTTTCTGACACCCAGGGGACTGCTGTCATTTAGTTCTGGGGATCCCAGCTCACAGAGCAGCTGCATTCCTTGGAGTAATGTCACCTTCATGATTGAAGTTAAGCAGAATAAAAATTCACCTCCCCCCCCCCAAAAAAAACTAGCTGTTACTTGTTCCGCTTTGTCATCAAAGTTCTCAAGAGCTACAAGTCTAACAAGAACATACGAACCACTTGTTTCTTTGGATTATTCTTATGTAGCTAGTGATTTGAACATCTGAGTGTTTACTTTAATCAGACAGAACACATCTGTCAAAAAAGGCAGATTTCAGAACATCGTCCCATCCAGCTGTGTCTGTAGGACACGGAAGTTAGAAATATCTGATTCCGTTTAATTTGTTGATCTAATCATTTACAATTCCTTTCATGCATTAGGAGTAACCTGCCCTAGAAGCTGAGTTGATGGTTCCTAATGGGATTTCCCACTTTCCTAAAGAGTGTTTCTAAAAAGTGAGACATTTTGCTCTCTCACTCATTTCCGCGCTCTGCTTCTCTGTAAACATAGCCTACCTTTTCATCCCTCAGACTTAGTATGAGGGAGCTATGTGTCCGGCCTCTGGTTTGATATTTAGCTCATAAGCCGTGATAGAGCCTATTTCTTGAATAATTTAGAGTAAAACATATATTAATTGAATTTGCCTTTATCAAACCATTTTACCTGCTAATGGTACTTTCTGTATGGTGTGTGTATGTGTGTGTATGGGGTAGAGTGTGTGTATTCTATGTACTCATGATTCCAAAGAGATTTGGGCTTTAACCTTGTGTCCAGTCTTATGCGATTGTTAACCTCTACTTGTAACAAAAGAAGATAGTTTGACATTTGACACTGGATGAGTCCTATGTCCTCATGCTTTAGTGCAGTCTCATGACTGATATGGCAAAGCCTCAATTCAAATGTTTCAAGAAATAGGGTTTTCTGTGTCCTTGGTGCTAAGCAGAAAACCCCATACATCGACATGGAAGCCATGGCTGGTTTCAGACCTCACTGGTGAAAGCCCCCCTCTGGAATATTAGTACATTGTCTTGCTTAAAGGCACTGAGGATTTTAAAAAGAGTTTTGTGCCTTGTTTAGACCTTGGGGGTCATGAATATCAGTTTGTATCCTACTAGGCTCTAGGGGTATAAGAGAAGGGAATGGGCCAAAATCTATATTATGTTTGGGTCATACTCTCCAAAAAGAAGATTAGGTTAACCGAGGACTCCGATCGATTGGCTTTCTTCTGGTTAATTGAGGTTTTCCTACCCTTGAGTTATAATATTGAAATGGCTTCCAGGTTTCACTTGGGCATAATCTCCATGCCAGGCACTTGCAGAGGTGAGCTCCAACTGCGGTGCTCACTGCCATCATGGGGACTCTGGGCTCATTCTGTGACATTCTTGAATTCTGCCTAATGGTCTCTTACAGTGGATTCATTGAAGACAAATTCAGTTAAAGACTCTCCCTCTTCCTTCTTTTGCCATCATTTGCTCCCCCTTCCCCCTCTCCTGTTTTTCTCTCCCCTTCTCTTCTCTCATTCACTGTCAGGAAAGACTGCCTTTGAAGGGACAGTTCTGTACCGAGCTGCACCGGGAAAGACGGAGGGCCACAGACGCTATTACAGTGAGTGACCTTAACAGCAGGAGGCAATTGTAAAGATAAGATCTGGGTACTTGTGTTTTTTGATGCAGCTGCACTTTGCTGAGCTGCTCGTGCTTCTGCCAAGTGTCTGTGTGAGTTTCCGATCCAAGGACATGGACTTACTCGCCCGAGATAAGTGCCGTCTTCTTGGTGTGTGCTGCGGGAGCATTCCCATCACCAGCTCCTGGCGCTTTCCCGTTTGCTTTGTGCCTGTCTCATGTGTGTGACTTGCGTGCATGAACCATGCGTGCAGAGCAGGGATCAATGACATTTGTCATGGCATATGCATTTGTACCAGTATCTCTGGGCCTCTGAGGTCGTGGAAGATGGCTTCCCATGGAGATGTCAGCCTCTCGTGGTTGTTGCTTTTACAGGTTGGGTCACTGGAAACCAATAAATCATTTCTTCATCACGGGGTTCAAAGCAATAAGAACTTGGCATGAAAAGTCCATGCCAGAAATGGTGTTTTGCTTTGCTCATTCAGCCAGTCACCACACGGCAGACTTCTTTTGGCAGGACCAGTGCATAGCCTTTTGTGCTGTGAAACAGAGCTGCCGAAAGTTGAGGGGAAGGAGATGAATGAGGTTAATGAATGAATCTCACAGAGTTCTTAGAACAGCCCTGCCACACAGTGAGCCCTACACATGTGAGTGTAAAATGGAAAATAAATTAAAATGGCTTATGGATCTAAATTGATCGGTGCTGGACTATTAAAGAAATTATCAGCAGTGACTTTTGTGTAATTTGTCTAGTTATATGGCTGGCTAACGCAAGCCTGAGGAGGCTTTGTTCTTTTTTCCACCTCGAAGGAAAAACATCCACCTCTCTGTGGATGTACACACATACGTGTGTAGAGACATATATGCAGTGATAAAAGAGAAGATTCAGGTGTGAACACCAGAGCCACGCTTCTCAACTGGCTGAGGCGAAGTGTATTTTTATCCACCCCCGCCCCCGCCCCCGCGGACAGACCCCTGGTCCGCTGGCATGTGCCTTCACTACGCATGCGCTGCACTACCTGCGCCTCCCCAGGGGAGCAGACAAACCGAAGTTGGTCTGTGCCCTGCTCACCCAGAGAAGTCCGCTGGCCACACGTCTGGAAGTCACAGCATTGCCAGACACAGACACTTTCGGTCCTTGTCCCACTGCATACCAGTAAAGAGCCCTTCACGAACTGGCCCCAGTCCATAGACTACACCTTTGGGTTGCACTGTCCTTGAGTGTCACCTTGCGTTCTGAGCATGGGACCTTTTATACAATAACGTGTGATATGAGCACCGCCAGCTAAAAGATACAGCACCTAATGGACATGAAAATGAAAAGCTACCTTTCTTTTCCTCCAAAGGGAAATCCATCCAGATACTTAACTTACATGGTACTTAAAAGTGAGAGAAGCAGGCTGCCAGAATTTCTGAAAGAAAAATCTGCCGTGTGTTTCCTTCCCAGCCCATGCTTTTGTGGTTGAATGGCCGTGCCACCTCTCCCTGTGTAACATAAAGAGTATTTCTGACAGTGATTAATTTGAAATTATTAAGATGCGCCCAGAAGGCAGCTAATCCCCAAAACTAGAAGGTCAGTGAAAGCAGGATGGTCGTGGTTGAAAATACTGTGTTCCTAGCTAATGAAGAATGATAAAAGAATTCTTCCAATTCCTCTCTTTGGAGAACTAAAATAGACTTGCCCTAATCCATTTGCCCTGCTGCCTCTGCTGCTGCTGCTGCTGCTGGTCGTGGTGGTGTTGGTGACGGGGGGAGGCGATGATGGTTTCTCTTCACTAACCATTTCTTTATTCCACTCTCAAATGCTTCTTTCCAAACCAGAAAAGAATACACAAGCCATTTATCACACAGAAAGAATCCATACGGCCAAATGAGAACATGTTAAAGGGGAAATGACACAATATTTAGACTCCAAAATTATATCTCCAGCAGGGATATTTCCAAAAACAATGAACAGATAAACACACGAATGGAGAGCTAATCCAGGGAGGTTCTCCATGTTTGCACACTCGCATCCAGTCCTGGAAATTGCAACCGACCCCCTTGTTGTGGGCTTTTCCTGATTGTTCTTGCTCATAAATGCTGTTTTTTAGTTAATTAAAATGTACACCAGGGATCTTCCTCCTCCCACCCCCCTTTTTGGCGTATAAATACCATATTATTGAAAACGGCAGTAGCAACTAGCACAGCCGTTGTTTAAAGGATTTGATTTGGAAATTTGTTAGCAATTTGTAATGACCTTTCTGTGTTTTCTCAGTTTTCATTTTAACAGTTTCTTCCTGCACTGAGACTTCTTTTTTTGAATGACCTCAACATTTTATGACATTTTATTTGGCCTATGATTCCTGTGTACTAGGGAGCCACCTTACCTATAGGAAGATAATGCACAACATGGCTAGTAGAGAACAAAATTTGACGATGTCCTTTCATCCTGACGTCAGGAGATGTACAGTAAATGTTTAGGAGCTGTTCTACACATTTCGAGGCTTTTAGAGACAGGTTTAATGGCAGACTTTCCATAAAATAGCCATTGAATCCTACTCTTTGATGGCATGACTGATGTACTGACCATCAAAGCAAGAATATAACTCTAAACCTTAACTGGAAACAAATAGGCTCTTCCTTTTAGGAACATGATTGTGGGCAGAGCCTGGGGAAAAAAGAATCTGGGGAGGTAAGTGTCCCTGTTGTCATGCTGGTAACTATCTGCTGACATCCGACACGTGCCATAGGAGGACAGAGGAAAAGTGTCGAGTCCCCCGTGCTGTTCTTTAAAAAAGAGTTCAGCTTGGGGGAAAGCTTTGGTGTTAGAGGACGGAAGAAGGGCTGTGGGCTTGGGCCATCCTGGCCTCCCAGAGGGTGACTTCCTTTCCCTCTTTAACAGATATAATCATCTTGCCAGTGAAAGCGTTTCAGTGTCAAGTTTGGTTTACTGCTTTCCTAGAGAAGCATGTCTGCGTGCATTTGTTCCTTGTGAAGCCATCCAGAGAGATTTAATTCTTTGGCAGTCATTTTTTTGTGTGGTTTCTTTAATTGCTAATTTGTTTAAACGGCTTTTAGCTTTACAGTTTCCCTTTAGGAAATGTTACTTTCATTGCTAATTGCTAATTGACATGAGTCATAGAGATTGGAGGTACAGTATGTGGTACTGACTGGGGGGGGGGCGGGAGGTGTTGTTACCGCACAGACTGTAACAAAACAGATTTGGCTGAGAACCAGGCTCCGGCTGAAGACAGGTGAAATGTCACGTTTCCAAAGAGATCTGCGTTGAAATTAGGTTTTCTGAAAAATTTTGATTCACTTTTTAAAGTGGAGGTTAGGAGGGTGGGGAGATGGAGCAAAACTCCGAGCCGCCCACATGCAACATGCTCACACGATCAGTGAGAAACCCCAGCGCAAGTTATCCGGGATCCAGTGACACCTGTAGAGTGTGTGCTGGCTTGTTGTGAGGTGCTTCGCGACTCTGGCTGATTTCTGAGCTCTTTCTTTCCCCGTCCCCGCTCTTGACAGGTTTAAGGGAAACCACAGGCTCCGAGAGCGATGGGGGTGACTCGAGCAGTACCAAATCTGAGGGTGCCAACGGGACAGTCGCCACGGCCGCAATCCAGCCGAAGAAAGTTAAGGGAGTGGGCTTTGGAGATATTTTCAAAGACAAGCCAATCAAACTAAGACCAAGGTCAATCGAAGTAGAAAATGACTTTCTACCGGTGGAAAAGGTATGTTTGACACTTTGTTTTATTGCAACTTGTAGTATCCACAAGTGCCTTGTAGGGCCGGGCGTCCGAGACTTCTTACGCCTCTTGGAGTGGCCTGATCCTCAACGCGCAGCTCGCATTCGCGGGAACAGCTTTCCTCCAAAGGCTCACGCTCTAGTTTGCTGTTGCTGTTCTCACTGATCTCCTCTCTGTGGAATGTTTCTCAGGATGACTTTTCAAATAGACCAGCCCTTCTCTGTTTTCTTCTCAGAAAAGCACCCTGATGCCTGGACCCAGCTAAACGCAGCACCATGATACTTTTCAAGCATCCACTGACCTCTCTCTTCTCCTCGTATGTTTCTTGAGTGTTTTGTGCTTGGGAATGTGAACTGGTTCTGCAGTGGAGAAAGGGTTCGTTCTTTCTTTCTTTCTTTCTTTCTTTCTTTCTTTCTTTCTTTCTTTCTTTCCTTCCTTCCTTCCTTCCTTCCTTCCTTCCTTCCTTCCTTCCTTCCTTCCTTCCTTCCTTCCTTCCTTCCTTTTTTTTCCCCCTCTAGATGTTTAGCCGGGAATGGTTTCAGACTGCCGAAAGGAAGGCTCCTGCATGTGTGAATAATGGAGATGGCCTTTGCTATGAATCCCTGGGTTGTTACCATCAGGAAGCTGGCTGTTTTCTCCTGCCCCTGGTTTGGGGTTGGTGAGAGGCAGACAGCGTGTTGCTGCTGAGTACGCGGTTGCCACAGCAACACACCCAGAGCCATCACGCTTGTGGCTGTCGACGACGTCTACTGTGGTACACTTTCAAGCACCATAGCCTTGCTTAGGATTTGATAAATACTGTGGAATTTTCCAGATTGTAATAAGCTACACCCGTGCTGTGCTTAAGGAATGTTTGTTAATTTGATTTAGTGCTGAAGTTTTTGCTTTGACGTCTGTGCCAGCAGGCTCGGGGGATGGGGCACTGGCAACATCTCTAATGCAGGTTTATTGGCGACTTTGAAATGTTTCTCGGTGAGATGAATTTTTAAAAGTTGCATCATCTTCTGCAGCTGCAGAACTTCCACCCACCTCCCCCCCGCCAGCAACCTTGCCCAGTGTCATCATGCATTAGAAGCAGAATCTGTAAAGGAAACTTTTGGGACACTTAACACCCTTAGGGTTGAATAAGGCAGAAAGGGCAGATACTTAGAAAAGGAGGACTGTTTCAGCTCTTCTTTTGTTGAAGCTTCTCTGAGCCAGCATTGTTTCTTTCAGTAATCGATTTGGTATTTCTCAAGATCTGAAAACTATCTAGTTAGTATCCCAGCTTGTGGGCTCACTTGCATTTTACATGGTCACTTTTAGATTCCTGTAAATATTTACAAAAGAGCAAATTCCCATCTTGGGAAGGAACGGTGAAGGCAGTTTTTCTTCATTTTATTCAAGTGATTGAAATGAGCACGACCATTGACTCAGCAGTTAATTTCTTTTGTTTGTTGCATGATTCTTGGTCTTAATCTTCTCTAAAAGGACATCATATATGTAACTTTTATTATTGCTGTTAATGTTTTTCTAATTTTATGGCCATACCCATGGCATATGGAAGTTCCCGGGCCAGGGATTGAGTCCAAGCCAGAGCTGTGACCCACACTGCAGCTGCGGCAACACCGGATCCTTTAGCCCACTACACCGGGCAGGGGATCAAACCCGTGCTTCCACGGTGACCCAAGCCACTGCAGTTAGATTCTTAACCCATTTCACTGCAGCAGGAACCCCAGTATTTGTTTGAACCTCTAATAAGACATTGGGTTGTTGTTATTAATAGCGGCGTCAGTGGCAGATGTAATACGCCGGAGCTGTACCTCGAGAGCACCCTTCTCCTTTGAGCCCCAGAGCCACGTGTCCATCTGCTTCCTTGAACATATGCGCTCAGAGGTCTTAAATTCTTAGCAGCTTGCCCAAACCTGGACTCATCATCATCCCCCTCAAACCGCTCTGCCCACAGCCGTTCCCACCGCCGCTGAAGGCAGTGCCGCTCCCCCTCTCATCTCGCAGGAGAAAGGCTCTGGGGTTGTTCCCGACTCCCCGCTTTCTCTCACATCCCACGGCTGGCCCATCAGGCAGCCCATCAGCTGTCTGGCCCCCCACCACAGCTCATCACGGCTGCTGTCCCCCTGCTCTCTCACCATCACCGCAGGGGTCTCCTAACCGGGCTGCTTGTTTCTCCTCTTTCTCCTACAGTCTAGTCTCACTCTCAGAGCCGGGGTGATCCCTCGAAACCTTACATCGGGTCACGCCACTCCTCTGCTCGCACGCCTGTAGGGACTCCCCTGGGGACCACAGTGAAAATCCCCCCCAAGGCCCAAGAGCTGAGATGACCTGACCCTCTTGGCCCCTGGACTTCCTCCCTCACTGCTCTGTCCCCACTGGCTCCGTCCTGGCCCCTTGCTCTTCCTCAGACGTGCCACACCTCCCCTTGCGGACCTTTGCCACAGTGGGGTCCGCCTGGCTCCCCGCCTCTGCCCCTTGACGCCCGCTCATTCTGAAATCTGCCCCCTTGGCCCATCCTGCTTAATTGCACTGCATTTTTTGTTTCCCCTGGCATGTACCCCCTTCCAGCACAATATTTACCTTTTTATTATGTTTTTATCGTTTGTGCACCGATGTGAGCTATGTGCTTAGAACAGTGTGTGGTAGGTACTCACTAAGTATTAGTTAAAGGAATAATATTCAAAGTGTATTAATACAGCACTTTAGAGATTATAGACATCTACAAAATGAGGGGACTGGGTGGGATAAGAGTTATATAGTTGGAAATATAGTGGTTGTATGGTTCAGTGCGCCTTTGTGAAACAGAAGATTTGTTGCATAGATCTTAGTGACGTAAAATGTTAAACTTCATCAGAGTAGTTTCTGTGTACACACGTGTGTGTGCATCTTGATTAATGATTTGTTTGCAGAATGAAACCATGTGCTGGCACCTCCCTTAACCTGCTTCTCATTGTGAAGCCTCTGGGGAAAACATAAACTTCCCAGCCTGCTGCGGACAGTTTTTATAGCATCTAAGAGGATTCAAAACTCTCTCCGCCCCCTGTTGTTGGCACCATGGATAGTTACATAGATTTATGGATCCATTATGTTATTGCACAACCTGGCATGGAGCTGATGAGTGTGATAATGTTTTACTAGTGTACAACCTGGTTCTCATCACTTTTGAGATGGTTTAGTGTCCAAGATTTATGTTTAAGGCAGAAGGTTTCCTTTGAGAGTTGAGTTTGCTGTTTTGATTTTGCAGAAGCACAAACTGGATCACACGAGACAGCATCCGTGTTAGGTGAAGCCCAGGCAGGTCTTTCACTCAGGCTGGGGCATTTGACCTTCTGACATAACTGGTTTGATAACTTGAATCAGGGAAAAAAGGGGGCTGTGGTAATTATTAACAGCTGCAAGTAGCCTATTATGTTTTGCATTCAAGTTTGGGAAGTTATGAGATCCACTTTTCGGAGTCTGTTGAAAATGTTGTGCTTATTTTACCGATACTTTAATCCTTATCACCCTACCCAGAGTGGTTGAATGCTGATAATTATGTGCCAGGAGAGATACTCTAGAACCCTCTCCCCCACCCCGACAACAAGGAAATAATGAATATTCTCGCTTCTCTTGTTGAGGTATAAAGAAGGACCCCATTTATGAGTCTTTTTAATACTACCAATTGGGTACGACTGTGAATGATGTGTTTAATGCACTATTTAACTGAAATATTTAATGTCAGATGAAATGATTTAATGTCTGGAATTTTGCTTCCAGTAATTTGGAAGATGGAAGAGTGGGTGGGGCACTGAATAAACAAGATTGGTCATGAGTTGATAATTGTTCAAACTAGGTGGTTGCTTACGTGGGGATTCAATATGCTATACTCTATTTTTATGTATGTTGAAAATTTCCCTTGATAAATGTTAAAGAAAAAAAAATTGGAGTGGAGGGAATGTACCGGTTACACTAAGCCCATAGGCAAGTATGTATTATATCAAAACAGTGGAAAATACAGTATGGCTAAAGATGAACCAAGTTAAATATCATAGGATTAGAAGGGCACGGTACCATTGTCCTAGCTGATTGACCTTGACAAAGTCATTTGGCCTCAATTGGACCATCTGTAAAATGGAAATATTTATACCTGTCCTACCTCATAGGACTTTTAAAAAATGCCATATGGCTGAAAATACTTGGAAATTATAAATGTAACTCATTTCAGCTGGTATTTATTGAGTACTCACTGTTTGCTCCGCACTGGGGATACAGTGGTAAATAAGACCAGCTCACCGCCCCTCAGGGAGCTGCAGAAAAGGAAACAAGCAGTAATAATACAGTGTGGGGAATGCCACGATCAGGCCGAGAACACAGTGTTGTGCCACCGGAGCCCTGGGGCGTGGCAGGAAGTGGTGAGTTGTTAGGGAGGCTGAAGAATGTATATTTGTGTCTGTGCCTGTGTGTGTACCTATCTCCTACCGGAAGTGACCTTTTTAAGCCTCCAGGAAGTGATGTTTAGGCTGAGTACCATGGGTCCAGTACACATTCATCAAGCAAAGGAGCATAGAGTTGTCAAGGTGGGAAGCGCAACATGTATAAATGCCTCAAAGGGAAAAGGAAATAGCACAGAGCATGTGTTAAGGCTCCAGCAGGAAGTGGGAAAAGATGAGAGTGGAGAAAGAAGTGGGACCTAGATCAGGAAGGGCCTGATGAGAATTGTTAAGGAGTTTGGACTTGACTTCAAGGGTGATGGAGAGCTCTCAGTGGAGAGCAATTAAAATTAAGACAGTGACATGATCACATAGGGGACTTAGAAAAAGTGTTCCAAGCTGCCGTGGGCGGAGTGGATTACAGAAGACAGGAGAACTAGAATTCAGGAGAGAGGTTAACAGAAACTTCTATTTGTTCTCCCAATACCCCTCCTCTGCCTCTGTGTAGGTTCTAAACCATTTAATAAGATGCATCAGTGCATGGAGAATCAGGATAATATTTCTGTTAATTTTTTTTAGCATGGATTTTCTTTTGACTCCCCACTGTTTATTAAAAAGATCATATTTTTTGCAGGGCACAGACATAACACCTTTGTCATAATTTAAGTGGCTGTGTATGGAAGGGTCCATTTCTAGACTCTCTGTTCTGTTGGTCTGTTTGTCCTTGTGGCCGTTCTGTGCTACCTTAATTACTGTAGCTTTGCATTCGATCTCGATATCTAGGCGTGTAAGGTCACCAACTTTGTTCCTCTTCTTCAAGGTTTCCTGGGATATTCTTGGCCTCTCATATTTTCTTGTACATTTTAGAATCAGCTTGTCATCCCCCCCCCAAAAAAAAAACTTCCTGGATTTTTTTAATTAGCTATATTTTTTAATTAAAGTATAGTTGAGTTACAACATTGTGCCAATTTCTGCTGTATAGTAAAGTGACCCAGTCGTGGGATTGCATTAACTCTATAGATACTTTTGGAGGAGAATTGACACTTATCCAATCAATGCCCGTGATGTATTTATGTAGGTCTTATTTCACTTTGTAAAAATTTCTCAAGTTATGTCCTTATGATTTGTGCGTCTTTCTCTAGCTATGTTATGTTGCAGTGTTGCTATCGTTGAAGGCAAAGTTGGAGGATATAGATTTGTGTGAGAATCAAATGGGCCTCCCGGTCGATCTCCAAAATTAGACAGACTCACCTATCCAGTTTCAGCAGTGCTGGACTCAGGTAGACCCATGTGAGGTCTGGGGGAGCCAGCAGAGAAAGCCAGCTTGCAAGAGGAGGAAAGAGAAGAGCTGAGCCGAGCATACCCAGTTTGTTTTTCTGAAATTTGTATGTCATAGAACTGATTCCACTAGCTCGGGAGAAAGAGAATAAAGGGACAGAGCTTCAGGACTGGCCAGTTCTTCCGCGAGTGTCTAGAGGATGTCCTTGGAGACGCCACTTTACATAGAAGGAGACATCAAGATAAGAGAAGCAGCTTTGAGATGCTGCCACAAATGTTTGCGGAAAATATTTTGGAGGTAGAATCAAGAAATTTGATAGCATGTACGGGGTAGAGGAGATGGGGGACTTGAAGATGATGCCTTGGGCAGCTGGGTGGATGGCAGTATCATTCCCTGATTCAAGTCACGGATGTGGCTCGAATCTGGGGTTGCTCTGGCTGTGGCGTAGACCTCAGCTGCAGCTCTGATTCAACCCCTGGCCTGGGAACCTCCATATGCCACATGTGCAGCCCTAAAAAGAAAAGAAAAAAAAAAAAGAAGGCAACCCAGTCAGGACTTTATTCTCATGGATATGGCTGCTACCTTGGCTTCCACAGTGGAGCTGAGAGGCAGCTTCCTCATCAGGCTGTTCCCTGTGACAGAAGGGCCTCATTTTTCTGAACTCCTTCCCTTTTCATGAGTCACTCGGTGACTACTTAGAGTCACTCTTGGCCAAATACTTCAGGAAAGGAGTGTCAGGTATTACACATGGGTGGGTAAATTCCAGATGCTTAGGTGAGTCTCAGGACCTACCTAACCTGATATGTCTTTGTATAGAATGATCCTGGCATTTTGGTGTCAGCTTATTCCATGCTTAAGTGCCCTAGGGCCAGCTAGTTTTGGCCCTCTTAATTGTTGAGAAAAGCAGTCTTTTTGGCCTACGATCTTCAAACAGCCAGATTGGAAGAGATATTTTTCTAGGTTGTTTGTTTACCCTACTAGATTCCTTACAAAGAAATCCTTCAAGGAGTTTCCACAGTGGTGCAATGGGTTAAGAATCCGACTGCAGTGACTTGGGTCTGATCCCTAGCCCAGCGCAGTGGGTCAAAGGATCCGGCATTGCTGCAGCTGCAGCATCATCACAGCTGTGGTTCGGATTCAAACCCTGGCCCAGGAACTTCCATGTGCTGTTAAGTGTAGCCATTAAAAAAATGAAGGAAGGAAGGAAGAAGGGAAGGAAGGAAGAAAAGAAAGAAAGAAGAAGGAAGGAAAGAAAGAAAGAAAGAAGGAAAGAAAAGAAAAGAGAAAAGAAAAGAAGAGAAGAAAGAAAACAAAATCCTTTAAGAAGTTCTGTGGTCTCCCTGTCTTAGTTGATTTCCATTAGTGACTTCTGATCTCTCTCTCTTGAAATGATTCTGTTTTCGTTCCACATTTTCTACCATGTTCCACCACTAGACATTGTGTTTGTAACAGTCTTTTTTCAGCTCTCATCATCTTGATTCTCATTTATAGAGTCACAGTCATCCAAATTCATGCCCTTATAATATCAACATGGTAGCTTTTACTTGTAACAAAGAATTAGAATTAAAATCATCTATAAATGAGTTACTAATCATTTTTTAATCAGCAAAATTGCAGGAAGAGAAAATTTAACGTCTTCATACATATCTCAGGCTTTTTATCCATACTAGTAAAAACTCATCAAGCTGTATACAGATATAAAATTAAAACATGTAAACATCTAAAGTGATGATCTTAGTTCCTTAAAAATGAGAGACTTATGTCTCTAATCCATTGAAGACTAGAAATAAGCTCTGGGATATCTCCAGGAGTTAAAGATATTTATTTTGACTAATGAAGCAAAACCGAGTCAAAACCCTGGCGTGATTACATGAGACCTGGAGTACCGGATGTCTCTCATCGTGGTTGAAGGGTAAGATTTTGGATATCTCTTGAGCAGTTGAAAGACCCTTGGTTTTTAATGAGCAGGTGGTATGAAGATGCCCACTGGTTGCCTGGGCTGGGATTTTCAGACTTCAGTTTATGTGTTATCTTTCCTTATCTAAGAAAAGTAAGAGAGGGCCGGTGGTAGGAAAAGGGAATGCGAAATAGTATACAGGGTTACTCTTTGACATGTTAGATGCTATTTATCGTTTTATGTATGTTTGATATATGCTTTCTGAAACGTTCAGCATAGCGTATTTTCTACATAATGTTTAATTGCAGCCAGATGGTCACCCAGAATCATATCCCCAAGGGGCCTTAAAATTGTGTCGTTAGGAATGTAATGGTTATTAAGCATGCAGGACACACTGTCTAGGTTCACATGCCAACTCTGCCTTTTCCTGGGACAAATTACTTACGCACTCGGTGCTTTAGATTCCTCATCTGTAGAAATGGAATAGCAGGAGGACTTGGCCCATATGGCTATTAAGAGAATTAAGTAACACACACCAAAAAAAGAGGTGGGGAGGTAACAGTGCCTGGCAGAGAATAATCACCTGATTAACGTTAGTAGTTATTATTGCTACCCTTCTGGTTATTAGAACAGAAGGAGTGCTTATAAATAGCCATGCAGTTTTTAGGATCATTTCTTTAACTTTTTATTATGGAAAACTTAAAACTCAGAGAAGTAGAAATGAATTTTGCTACGTCTCTGCTAGCTATGTTTTTTTTACTTCAAATCTTCACTGTCAGCCATCAGAAGGTAAGTGCCATGGACAGGATTTTTAGGGCAATGAAAATACTCTATATGTACTCTGTATGATACTGTAATGATGGATACATGTTCATATACATTTGTCCAAACTCATGGAACGTACAACATAAGAGTGAACCTTAAGGTAAACTACAGATAGTGGGTGATAACGGCGAGTCCCTGTGGGTTCATCAGTTGTAACAAGTGTACCACTCTTGTGGGGGTGCTGGTAGTGGGGAGCTGAGCATGTGAGGAGGCATAGGGTATATGGGACTCTCTACCTTCCTTTCATTGTTCTGTGAACCTAAAACTGCTCAAAACAATTCTTAAAAAAAAGAAAGTGCCATGATTTTGGACCCCGTCTTTTTTAGCCACCATTGTTTTTATAGTTCCTTGGAAATCATTGGTAAAGTTTAGCTGACCCTCAGTAAATCTCTTTTGACTGGATACGTGAATATAGCATTTGTCCTAATCCAGTTGTAATTGTAAAGGAAGACTCGTTTTGTCTGGGGTCTGCTTGTAGTCTGGCTAGAGATTTCTTCTTCCATTTGTTCATTAATTGGCTCATTCTTTCATTCACTGAAGCTTTATTGAATATATTTTATGGCTCAGCAGTGGCAGCTCTGGAATTTCTAGATAAACGAGCTAAGGAATGATAATCCACTTGGAAAGGAATTGGTTGGTTGGCATGTCTGGATGCTGTATTAGCATAATCTGTGCAGATTTTTCACCTGGCAGGTCATGTGTTTTGGGGAGGGGGATCTGGTGTCGTTAATTGGAATGGAGTTAACGCCTCTTCCCCCACATCATGCCTTGGATCAGCTGTCATATGCAGGCCTCTTGGATTGTCCCTTCATGGGAGAGAGGTGGGTATGCATAAAAGCCATTATGGTGCAGGGGAAAAAGACTAGCAGAGGTACATCCAAAGCATCAAAGAGAATAGAGAGGAAGGAGCTACTAACTTTCCTGGAGGTCCAGAAAGAGGGGATGGAATGTCAGGGAGATCTTTTCAAGGAATGTGATCTTTGAGCAAAGTGTTAAAAGATAACAGGTGTTCTTGGTGCCGGCAGTGTGTACATGGACAAGGAGAAAGCATGGCGATAGAGAAGGGCCGGGTTTGCCTGGAGTGCAGGAAACGTGGCAGGAGGAAACTGGGGAGTCGGAGGGGAACCTGACTCTCTTCCCCCAGGTCTCTGCCAGCCCGCTCACAAGCTGCACTTCTGGGTGGGCTGGCAAGTTGGTAGAGGGGTTCCACTACACAGTGTCGTGCTAAGATTGGCACTTTAGAGAGATAACTGGGGAGGTGCTGGACCATGTGGACTAGAGATGGGAGAGGAAGTAGCTGGGAGGGTTGCCAGTCCCAGGGCTCCGTGGTTGATGACTAATTGGCCAGGCACCAGGAACTTCTAGTAGCTCTTGGAAAGGGGCAGATGGGCCCACCTCATGCACACTCTTTGAGTTGGGCCGCCGTAGCCTGGGTTGGCAGCAGAGCTGACACAAGAGCCAAGTTTCCTTTCAAAGAAAACTCTTTTGTGTATTGTGGAAAGTAAAATGCCAGGAGTCAGCATTTGACTATCTATGTTAATAGCTAGGCTAAGGATAAAGAGCGGCAAAATTAAGCTGGGAGGGCATTGCTGACTGCATTTCTATATATATAGTCATGAACATCATCATGCATGTCTGTAAATCGCATACATACAATGTATGTATACATGTACATGCAGTAGGCTTAGCTTCCTAATTGGTTTTTTAATAAATGTTTAATTTTAGAATAGTTTTATTAGAGTTATAGAAAAGTTGTGATGATAATACAGAGTTCCCACATACCCCACACCCAGTTCCCTCTGCTGTTAACGTCTTACATTAATATGGTACATTTATCATAATTAATAAACCAATATTGACACGTGATTATTAACTAAAGTCCATCCTTTATTCAGGTTTCCTTTTACTTCCAGTCCTTTTTCTCTTCCAGGGTCTCATCCAGAGGAACAAATTATATTTGCTTGTCCTCTCTTCTAGGCTCCTCCTGGCTGTGAGAATTTCTTAGACTTGCCATGTTTTTGATACCCTTGGCAATTTTGAGGAGTTCTATAGGATGCCCTTAAGTTGGCGTTTTTCTGCTGTTTTTCTCATGATTAGACTGAATTGATGGGTTTGGGGAAAGAGAACCACAGAGGTGAAATGCCATTCTCGTCATCTCATCACGTCAAATCAAGGGTATGTGTTCTGAACATGACTTCTCCCTGTTGATGCTGACCTTGGTCACCGGGCTGAGGGAGTGTTTGTCAGGTTTCTCTGCTGTGAAGATGGTCTGTTTTTTCCCCTTTTCTGTATTCAACTCTTTGGAAAGAAGTCCCTATCCGCGCCTCAGTCTTAAGGAGTCGGGAGTAAAGCTCACCTCCTTTAGGGTGGAGTATCGACATTAATTAATTGGAATTCTTCTGCACAGATGAGTTCTTTCATCCCTCCCATTCTAATTGTGTTGTGATATGATGATTTCTTATCTGTCCTCTCAATTCCAAATGCTAACTCTGTGGCACTTGCCATTTAAAGCCAAGTGACATTTCCCACATTTGTTTTCTTGCGTGATACATAAACAGATTTATGTCTTGTCTACCCAAGCAGATTGCAAGTTTCTTGAGGACTGGGACAGCGTTTAATTCAAAGCCCCTGATGCACCAGAGGTGGTTAATAAATATTGAATAAGTGGTTTTTAAATTAGATTAATTAAAAATTAAAAAATTAAAATTAACCATTGTTCAATCCTGAAACCAATTATCAAGTGTCTACATGTAGGAGAACTGTGGTAAGATGAGGCTGCTGTTGACATGGTATACTGCTTTGTGAAGTGGTCTTGACTTTGTAATAGTAGCCAATAGGGTGCTTACTGTGTGCCAGGCACTTTTATAAGCACTTCACATATATTACTTATTTTATCTTCCAGCCATCCTTGTGTCTTTGTGCCATTATACCCATTTTATAGATGAGGCAACTGAGATGAACAGGGTCTAAATCAGTTGTTCAAGATCACACAACCAGGAGGTGGTCCAGTTGGGAATTTGATCTCAGATGCTCTGGATGTGGAGTTCTGAACTCTTAGCCGTTGGGTTCTGAATTCACTGGAGTAGTAATTAGAATGGTCTCTCATTTGGGGGAAAAACAAGATTACTATTCATTCTGATCTGTTAGGATACTACTGATGACATGACTAGCAGCAGTCTTGCTCTGTTTTTCCTAGGGGAAGTGTTTCTAAAAAGGCATGACTGCTTTTCCTTCTTCAGTTTTTTCTTTTTTTAGTGAGTAATTTTTGTGTAGTACAACTAATTTAAAGAAAATGCAGGCCCTTTCACGATGGGCCTCTCACATACAAACCGTATTTTCGGCATCTCTCGCTCCCCAATCATGTTATCTCTGGAAAGAGAGTGGGGTTTTTCATTTTCTCTCTGACATTTTTAACCAGAGGTGGTTACTGGGTCCTGCCACATAAACACCCCTTCAGTGTGTCCCTTGTCCGCACCGTCACACCTGTGGGCCCGAGCAGGCGGTCTAGATCCCTGCGGCGAAGGAGGCGAGGGAGGAGGACTTGTCATGAAGCCACCCAAGCCATGAATCGGCCCTGGCTTCCTGAACCATAAACAAATGCGAGCTTTGTTCTCCCCGTTGCTCATTTGGTCCCAAGTATGACTCAGGGTTAGGCTGGGTCCTTCAGGCTCTGTGCCTTTGGCTGTTGGAAGGAAGTGGGAGGGTTCCAGGGGAGTCCTGGGACCTTTACAAACCGAAGAGAGGAGGCTGTCTGCATGATGGGAGAAGAGGTATTGCTTTTGCTTTTTCTATCTTCCTGCCTTCTTTTTATCCTTTTTTCTTCCTTTCTTTTTTTGGCTTTCAGAGGCGGAATAAATGCCCTTAACTTGTATCTTATTTGTACTGTTCTGTAACAAGACTCTTAATGGGTTTGCCTTAGTAGGTTAAAAATGAAGTGTTAGCCGGCTGGGATCCCCATCCCCCGCTGCCCCCCCAGGAGCGGGGAGGGGGCTGTGGATGTGCTAAGGGGCAACCGATAACACGGAGGGTTATTTTCTCAAGTCAGATGTTGCCCTGGAACTATTTAGCTGTTTAAACCACCCACCCAACCCCCCACTTTGGTCAATTCAGCCATTAATTTTTCCAGATGTTTCCAATTTCTCTGTGTCTTGGGTTTTCATGTGCTCATACTGCAGAGAGTAATTTGGATGGGCAGTTTGCACAAGCAGTAACTGTTACACCATGTCACCGAGATGTTTAGTAATTACAGATGTTTGTGCAGTAAACAAATCCAGCTCGCTCTTCAGGTTGGCTCAGGAGCGAGAACAGAGCACATCCACGCGGAGCAAGCCAGCTGTGGGGTATTTCACCCTTGGGGGGGTATGGACGTTGGCGTTTTCCCTGCAGATGGAGAAGCTGTGCGTAGTGACTTCTGGGTGCTGTTGAACAGCTTTTTATTGAGGTAAAGATATTTGGCTAATCTTATAGTACTGGGCATTTATATTCATTTGCTCATATACACAGTAAAATAGAGACACTAAATTGTTTGGTTTTCTAAAAGTCTGCTAGTAATAGGTGGTCTGGTTTCTCTCGGTAAGTTGTTCGTATTTGTCTATCTAAAAGCAGAAGTCTGTTATTTTCCAAACACAAAGTAAAATTCCCTAAATAAACCACAGGGTAAGTAAGGCTTACAGTGTGTCATATGTCTCCCATATTCCTGTTTCGCGTTGGAAAAAAAATTTTAAGGGGAGAGTTGATGATATCTATACAACATGTCCCTGTAAGTCTTCTTCTGCCAGCTTTAACTTCTATTTTCAAAATTACAATAAAAGGAAAATAGCATGACAAAAAGAAAACATTGTTTTAACACATTATTTTAAGAGCAAGAGGACTTCTTGAAAAGTTTTTTGAATGGTGTCTGTTCCTTGCCTGGAAGGATGTCAGGGCAGGCAGCAGTTGACTAAAATAAAAAATGTATTCATCTGCAGTGGCTTGAGAGAATTTTTCTCGTTGAAAGGTATCTTCACTTTGCTGATTATTCTTATTGGCTGTCACCTGAGTTCTGAAAAGTAAAAATCGGAATTAGATGTTTATGCGTGCAAGTTAGATCTTGGCTCTTCATTTGCGAAATGAGTGAAAGCTTGATGGATTATAAGTTGTGAAATGTGGAAAAGTCTTGGCGATGGCCTCTCTCCCTCAGACTAGGACCTGGAGATGGGAGGGGTCCCAGGGCCCCTGGGACCCTAAAGTTCAGTGACCTGTAAACTACTCCCTGCACTGCTGAGTCCCCCGCCACCAAACTCTTTGCTTGTTTGTTTTTCAAAATGGAAATAGCTCTGTTACTTCTGATTACAGGAGCTCTTTGCAATAATTATTATAATAATAAAAACTCAAAGAATATAAAGAAATTAAGAGAAATTGCCCTTAATCCTAGGATCCAGGAATAACCACAGATAACATTTTGTGTGTATCTTTCCAGACTTCTCCCTGGACCTGAATGTGCATGCAGTATACCTGTCATTCTTCATATAATAATGAGGTCATATTAAATGTCACCTGTTTTTAAAACTTAAAATGTTATGGTCTCTCCCTTTTTCTGTCAGATAGCTTCGTGATGCACCACCATTTATTGAACCAGTCCCCGTGTGATAACTATTTGGGGCACTTCCACATTTTTAATGTTAAAAACAATATTCTTATATGTGCATTATTGTACCTTCACTGATTATTTCCTTTAGCTGAATTTTTAAGAGAGGAACTTCCAGGTTACAGGCTGACTTAATTCTGGTTTTGTTTTTTGGTTTTTGGTTTTTCTTTTTTGGCCATTTGCGCAGCATATGGGAGTTCCCAGACCAGGGATCTAATCTGAGCCGGGTCCTTAACCTACCACGCTGGGCCAGGGATCGAACCCGTGCCCCCACAGAGACAATGCTGGATCCTTAACCTGCTGCACCGCGGTGGAAACTCCCAGGTTGGTTTTGTTTTTAATGAAAAACCCAAGTATATGATAAAAAATTCCAACAGAACAAAACTAAGACTTTCTCAGTCCCACAGTTAGCTTTACTTTCCAGTGGAAATCCCCATAAAAGCTTTCTGTGTACTCTTATAAAAATGTAGAATCTTTTTATTGTGGTAAAATATATAAAACAGGATACCATTTTATTCCCTTTTAAGTGTACAATTCAGTGGCATTAAATACATTCACATTGTTATTCAACCATCATCACCATCCACTGCCAGAAATTTTTTCATTTCCCCAGATTGAACCTCTGTATTCATTAAATACTAACTCCCAGTTCCCCTCCCCTTAGCAGTTACCATTCTACTTTTTGTCCCTATGAATGTGACTACTCATTTAAATAGAGTCATAAAATATTTGTCTGTTTGTGGTTTATTTCAGTTAGCATAATGTCTTCAGGGTTCATCTGTATTGTGGCATGTGTCAGAATTTCCTTCTTCTTTAAGGCTGAACAATACTCCACTGGATGGGAAGTTCCCGTCATGGCTCAGCGGAAACGAATCTGACTGGCATCCATGAGGATGAAGGTTCGATCCCTGGCCTACATACCCATCAATGCTCTAGAAACACATGGAAGCATAAGTACAGTAACCCCTACTTACACCTCTAATAGAGATTTCTCCCTCTCTAAACTTGAGCTATAAAATAAACAATTTATGTATTAAGAGTGTGTCAGAGTTGCCTTAAAAGCTACTTCTTTATCAAAAGGGCATCATTAAACCCTTTCACAGATGGCCTGTCACTCAGGAGTGTCACCCCAATTAAACTTATCTTTGAACTTTTAGGAATAAAATAAGCAATGTTTGGAAAAATTGAAGGCAGATATTTGGGGTCTCTCTCATTTAGAAGCTATATTTCTGTTTTGCTCATTTAAGATGAGGAAGTTAGAAGTGGTAAAGATGGATTTACTGCCTCATTTTCTTTTTTCTTCTTTCACTTGCTAAGCATTTTCACTCACCAGTGATTTTAATCTGTTTTGCTCCATTTGTTTTGGTAGCATCTGCTCAGTCTGTTCTTTGTATTTTGATTCCTTAGTTGGGTTTCTCATTTTTTTCTCTTCACTACAGGCAGGTTTTCTGAAACTTCTCAGGTACCTTTTCTAGACCATTAACGAAATTGATAATGAGAAGTAAAGATATAAAATGTCAAGAATTTAGGTGCTAGAGTTGTCCCAGTTTGTCTTCTTGGTACAGTACTTAGCACCGTCTAGTTACTGCACTGGGAGAGCTGGACACGTATTTCTTAAGTGTCTCAATTTTAGAATGAATTTCTTTTGCTTCAACAGCAGTATCCCCTCTACATTCAGGTGTTGTTAGAAGAAGAGAAAGTAGATTTGCTCATCATTTAGAACCCTATTTTTTTTCCAAGGGATATGAATACAGATACTGTTATTTTTGACTCAGGAGTGTCAGAAGTGTTACAAAGCTGGTGCCGCTATGCCCGTGCATGGAAGTAATCTTCCTAAACAATGCATGTCACGTTGTATAGAGGTGAGCAGAACGTAACTGATGGGTGACCTTCCTGTGCTTTCCAGTCAAGGGTTATAGGGCCTCTGACGTTTCTGTGTAACGTTTTTTTTTTTTTTTTGGTCTTTTTGGGGCCACACCCATGGCATATGGAATTTCCCAGGCTAGGGGTCAAATCGGAGTTATAGTTGCTGGCCTACACGACAGCCACAGCAACACGGCATCGAAGTCACATCTGTGACCTACACCACAGCTCATGGCAATGCCGGGTCCTTAACCCACTGAGCAAGGACAGGGATCGAACCTGTGTCCTCATGGATGCTAGTTGGTTTCGTTACCACTGAGCCATGATGGGAACTCCTTTAGTGTTATTCTTGTATTCATTACCCAAGAGCTCAAGCAGCTCCAGGTTTTCTGACTAGAGCCTTCAGTCATAGGTTATTAGGCAGGAGAGGAGAAAAGTGGTCAAGATAAGAGATGACAAGAAGTCTTGAGAAAATTAATGAGGAACCAAAAGAGATATACCTGGATCAGGGAGACTTCACAGTTTCCAAGTATGAAAAGCGGTCTTATGGGGCCAGGGAGCAGTATGTTTTTGTGTAGCCCAACCCTGACATTAGCCTAGAAACTCTCTGAAGATCTAACATGGCTTGATAGTCTTGTCATGAAATCAAATGAATAGAAAGAGGCGGGGGTATCCTAAGAAGTGGTGACAGAAGGCAGTGAATGAAGATGGTCGAGAAACTAGGACTCAGGAGATGCTCAGGAGTGTGGAGAAATGACGGTCACTGTGGCAAAGCAAGAAAACGAAACAGAGTTGAGCAGGGAATGAAGAGGTGTGGGGGTTGAAGGTTGACTGTTCTCTGGTCCATTGATGGCTGAGAAAAGGGGAGCCCCCTTTAATTTGAGGCATGGCGCCAGCTTAGATGTAAGGGAGAAGTAGCCTCTAATGAGTGCTGGTAAACTCGTCCTTGTCCTGTGGTGGGAAGGGTGTGGAAATCTTTCCCCGAAAGGTCCTGTAGAATTGGGCTGATGACCATCTGAAACCCACCTGTCTGAAAGAGATTAAGTATAATAACTCAGGAGTAGGGAATGGGTTATCAGCTCCAGAAGTGTACCATCCTTGGTCTCTGTCCTCTTTTGTCACCGTCTTCCGTGAATCTGTATTGTTTTCCCTGTGCTGAGCCTATAGCAAGTCTTTGTGGAAGGCACAAAGAGGAACTGCTGTGCTCACTAGGGATCTCAGACGTGGCGAGATCACTGAAATGAACGTTCTCCATTGTAATAGAAAAGGACAAGGGATTTCTCAAGATCAGAAAATGCATCAACTGGGATATTTTGCTTTGCACATTGTCTTCCCCACGCCCCCATAAAAAACCAAAATATGCCTTTAGAAGATAACATATAACCACAAAAAGTGCTGTTTAAGAAAGCACATGATTAAAATAGGTGATTTTGTGTTTTGTTTTTTAAATGAGGGCTTTCTTCCCGTCTATTCTGTGTGGTTTGGAGTCTTTTTATATGTTACGGAGAAAGGCGAAGAGAATGGGGGAATATTTTAGTACAGGAAAATGAGAACACACAAAATGAGTAGTGAAAGACATACAGTTTTGTTCATATGGTAAGGGTCTGATTTGCCTAAAACTCAGCAGGCATCCTAAAGAGAATTTATAGCCTTAAGAGAACTCTTTTTCCTCATGAAACTTACCACTAAACTCAAGTTAGAATGAATGAAAGAATGTGAATGGAAGCCAAGCACAGACTGAATTGAACTTTTGCTCCAACAGACCGGAAGTTATTCTCCAAAAAGGTTCCTCTTAGAAGTGCGTTTATTCAGTCCATCCACACCCCAAATTCTGAAAAAAAAAAAAAAAAAGTCAGGCTTGATTTTTGAAAGGCAGCAAAATCAAAGCATGTTCACATTAAGTGGAGACGGTTGTCAGACTGCTGAGAAATGAAAGTAACTGTGAAATCTGTGTGATTTTAAGATTTTGATATACTTAAGTAAACAGTTCTAAGAGCAGGGGAAAAATCAAACCTCAAAACTTAAGGGGCCTGGTTTTTATCACATTTGGTTTTTGTCCTATTTGAGAAAAGGTTTGTAATAATTACTTTGGTTTGTGTTTTAAAAGAGTTTTTGCTTGTGGAGAACTGTCAGAAAACTGAGAGAATGATTAAGCTGTGGACCCTGTGCAATAGATCACACCCTTTAAATCAGTTCTTCTTCAAATACTGAAAAATGAGTAATCTCTAAGGAATCATACATGAAAACCAGTGACAAAGGAAATTCAGCTCTTGTTTCAGTCCCTTTCACATGTATGAAGAGGAATTCATGGGTTTAATTAGAAGAACAAGAAATATATTTTTTGACTTTGAAAACATTTGGTCAAATGACTTGAGACTTTATTTGGAGCGACATTTATTGGAAATGACTTTGTCTCATCCACTTAGTCACCAAGGATATGAACTGATGAATAACTATAAGTAAAGTGTGATGATAAATGGCCGGGGACGCTCTATATGGGTGGTTTCTGGTAAGTTACTGTCATGACTTGTTTTACAGCTGATGTTCTTAACATCCTTACTTAAGCCTTGGAAAAGGAAATAAAATGACACACTAATGAAAGCTGCCTGTGATTTCTAGTTAGGAGGTGATGCAAGTCATGTCAGATGTTATGGAAGGTGATCAATTATGCTGGAAGGTAGGCCATCCTTTCTAGCTATATTAGTGTGTGCTATTTTCTTAAAACTTGCATTGGAAGAGTAATTCCTGGTTTGTAGAAGCACTGGAAAGTAGAAAAATATAAAATAAAGTAAAAAGCACTACAATTTAATCACCTCGGGGCCGACACTGTTGACCCTTTTTGGTATTTACTTTCACGCCTTTTGCCGTACATTTTTAACAGATTGAGATCATACCACACACATTATTTTTTTCACACACATGATTGTGTGTTTTTTTCCACTCAGCATAATATATAATTTCCCCTGTCAAGGTTTCAGTACACATCTCTTTAAAAGGCCGTGGAGGAGTTTCTGTCGTAGCTCAGAGGTTAATGAACCTGACTAGCATCCATGAGGTTGCCGGTTTGATCCCTGACCTCACTCAGTGGGTTAAGGATCCGGCGTTGCCATGAGCTATGGTATAGATCACGGACCCGCCTCAGATCCCACGTTGCTGTGGCTGTGGCGTAGGCCAGTGGCTACAGTGCCGATTCGACCCCTAGCCTGGGAACCTCCATATGCCACGGGTGCGGCCCTAAAAAGACAAAAATAAAAAAATGAAAGGCCGTGGAATGTTCAGTTTTAAGGCTTTAGATACTGAGAGGACCTGGGAGTTTGCTGGTTACATCGGTTCATATCAACGTTATGTTTAAATGTCCCCTACTATAGCTGAGAACGCAACACTTTCTTGAAAACATAAACTAAAAAAAAATAATGTAGGAAAGCCATTTTGGCTGTGTAGCAGCAGTAGGCATTCCACAGAGGTTTGTTGAATTTAATCTACTACCTGTAGGATCCAAACAGAATTCCAGTTGTCCCTTCCTTGCTGGTATTGAAAGAAGCCTTTAAGAGCAGCCTTCGGCAGGAAAGCCTGGCCCCTTCCAGGTAGAGGCCTGTGAATTCAGCTTTTCACGTCTAAGTATCTGTCAGTAATTTCTACCAGCGGCTTTAGAAATCTGTAGCACATGAGTTTATGGTCTCATTTGGCCTCTGTTTCTTAACCGCCTTGGAAGGAGTATCTGTTTGGCCTAGTAATTTGGGATTTCTTCATCCTTTATTGAATGGATGCCAAGCTTTGTAAAAGATGGCTTGGGGTGATTTTCTATGGTGGTGTGTTTGCTCCTGAGTATCAAAATGCTCAATAGAAGGCTTTCTATTCTCTGACAACAGGCCATTTTCCCCAGACACACGCCTTGTTGTTTTTCCATCGTTAACAGTAGATAACAGTTTGGATGCAGCCAGAAGCAGTTGGCATGGGCCTGTACTTGAGGGGCTTCTGGAACGGTCTTCCGGCCCCTTGCTGCTGGGCACCACCTTAACCAAAGCCTTATTGACCTGAAAACTCTGTGGGTTGTTGGCTCTGGTCCTCGTCGTTTCTCCTCTTTTCTCTGTTCTGTCTGCCTTTCCTCCCAGGCAGTGACTACATGGTGATGGCTGTTGCTTTTCTTCCTTGCTTGTTTTTCAGAATTATCACATTCCTCTGAGCCCGTCTCTGCTGTGTGACTGTCTTGTAAAAGCTGCTTCATGTGCTCCAGTCCCCAGGCAAGCAAAAGGGGCAGTTAACCTGCTGTTTTAAAAAGCTGTTGTAATTGAAACAGCCATTCTTTGTAACTAGATTCATAAAGAGGCGTTATGATGATTGATTTTTTTTTAATTCGGTAAAACCCAGTAACAGTAATAATGGTTAAGCACTTTCTATACATTTTTTCCCTTTAATCTCACTACGAAATCTGTGAGGTACATATTATCTCCATTTCAAACAAGGAAACTGTGATCTAAAGAGGTTAAGTAACTTGCCCAAGATCGCATAGCTGCTAAGTCTGATCTTAGGATTCCTGCTTAATACTAATCCACTCTGAGCACCATATGCTATCAGGAAAGGGGAAGCAGGATGATTTTTCCCATTGTTATATCCCTAGCACCTAGAAAATGCATCGCACACAGTACTTTCTGTATAAATCTAAATGTTTTGATGAATGTTGAATTTATTGTTGACTGAAGTAAATTGTAAATATTTAGTGCCTCCAGTATGCAAGACACATCAAAGAATACAAAGATCACCAAGACACAGTCCTTGTCCTGCAGCACTTGCAACCCCAGTCAAATAGACTTATACATAAGTAGCCATAATTACAAGGCAGAGGATGGTGAGTGCCGTTCTAGAGATTAAGACCAAGTTCAGTAGGAACAGGGGGAAGTCAGAGAGAATTCCAACAATTGGCATCTAGGATATTTTCATGGAAGGCATACAATTTGGGTTCACGCCTCACTGTTAAATGTCTCAGTAACTAGTCACTGAAGGGGCCTAAGCTTAATTTCATCTCTTTTCGAGGATCTCCATTCTTGGGGCTCCTTGAGGTCTTCTTTCTAAGTATTCCACTCTGCATCTGAAAGATGTTAAGCAATGTGTACCTGACCTCTGGGTATACTTAGGAAGTGCCTTTTGGAATAAATATGTGATGTGAACTCATTCTTTCTAATAATATTAAAATATAATGTCATTGAGGGGTTACCACTGTGGCACAGGGAGTTAAGAATCTGACTGCAGTGGCTCAGGTTGCTGCAGAAGTCTGGGTTCAGTCCCCAGCCCAGCACAGTGGGTTAAAGATCTGGCATTGCTACAGCTGTGGCGTAGGTTGTAGCTGCAGCTCGGATTAGATTCCTGGCCCAGGAACTTTCATATCCCATGGAAGCAGCCGAAAAAGAAAAAAAAAAAGAATAAGTGTTTTTCTTTGGGAATCTGTGAGGCCGTTGATGAAGGTAAAGAATGAGTCCTGTAGGATTGAAGCCAAAGCTATTTAGCATTAGCCAGATTTAGAGATTGTCTTTATGGGGCAGTAGGTTCTCTTTCATAGAAGTGGGAAGAGTGTTTCCTGTAAGACCAAGCTGAGTTTCTGGACAAAGATGGGTTTGTTCTCTCATTCACTTCATTATATGTCATCTACACCCCTGATTATTTTGTGGTTGAATATTAAATATCAGGATATCAGAGCCTTGTGAGCAATTTTTTGTCATTCTAGTCAATATTCCTACGTAGAAAGGGAAAGAGGAATATACCCTAGCCTTTTTTAAAAATTGTGGTAAAATACGCATAACATAAAATTTACCATTTTAACCATTAGGTGTACAGTTCAGTGACATTAAGTGCATTCACATTTCTGTGCAACCGTCACTGCCATCTATTTCTACAACTCCTTTCATCTTGTAAAACCAAAACTCTGTACCCAGTAACTCCCCATTCTTCCTGCCCCCAGCCCCTGACAGTCACCACTCTACTTTGTGTCTCTGTGACTTCTGCTGCTCTAGGTGTCTTATATGAGAGGAATAATACAGTATTTGTCCTTTAGTGACTGACTTATTTCACTTAGTGTAATGTCCTCAAGGTTCATCCATGTTGTACCATATGTCGGAATTTCCTTCTTTTTTAAGGCTGAATAATATTCCATTATATTCCCCAGCCTTTTAAGTAGCAATTTTACTTGAAAACCATGCAGCAAAACATTGCTCCAAGTATTGCCTCTTTAACGATTGGAACTATTTTATTTCCCTTCCTTACGCTGAAGGACAGGAAAGCTTCTCCAGAAATTTCTTTTAGAGAAAAAAATGCCAATTTTTGTTTCTAACTTAAGACATTTTGGGAGACATATTTGACTAAACCATTTACTTTAAATTTGTCAAATTAGAAAGATGCTTTTTCATATGAGTCAAAAGCTTCTTATGTACCTGTTTTTTTTTAAAAAAGTTATTTTTATTTTTTGGCCATATCTGAGGCATATAGAAGTTTCTGGGGCCAGAGATCGAATCTGAGCTGCAGCTGCAACCTACGCCACAGCTGTGGCAGTGCTGGATCCTTAACCCACTGCCAGGCCAGGGATTGAACCCCTGCCTCTGCAGTGATCCAAGCCACTGCAGTCGGATTATTAACCCACTGGTCACAGCAGGAACTCCACAGTTTTCATTTTTAAATGGTAGATTGATGTTTCAACAGTAAGTTAACAGTTCAAAACTATCACAGACCAACTATTTTTTTTTTCACTAATGCCACCACACCAGCATCAGAGCCCTGAGAAACACATCCACTGTGATTCTTCACGTTAGGATAGATCTTTCCACTATGCTTCCCCGAGCCTCTGTGTTTATCTTTTACCTCTCTAGTCAGGGTCTGAATGTAATGTTCTTTGTATACCATTAGCACTTGGTAGCTGTGTAGAATGCATATAAGTAGACTGAAGAACATAACAGTTTGGGTATTTTTCCATCCATAGTCACACCAATTCACAGTCACCGATTTATCCCTGTGGTGACTATAAAGCATGGAGGAGTTGGCACTCTAAATATTTCTCCAGCATCTCTTCTACATCCTTAGTTTCACTGCCTCAGTTGGATTACTGTGTCAACCTCCTAATTATGTCCTTGATTTTCACATGCCCTTTTCTTTCTTCTTTATTCCTCCTGGTGCCACCAGATCATTGGTCTTAAAGTCACAAACACAGTCATACCACACCTCTGCTTACTACCAGTTGCCTTTAAGATAAAACACAAACTGTAACTCTAGCCTCAGTTTACCTTGCTGAGCTCCTGGCCCAAGCAGCTCTCCCTCCCTTCACCCTCGACCGTAGGATCCCCCAGTTTGCACTGGCCCCGTTCCATGCTGCAAAGCACCCATTCTTTGCTTATATTCTTGCCTTCATTCCTGCTTCTCTTTAAATCAATACTCTTTCTACCATTTTTTAACCTGGAAAATTCTTGCTCATCTTTCAGAGTTTAACTCAAGATACATCATTGCTGTAGGACTTATTTCCCCATGTAGAATTGTTAATGGCTCCATTGTCTATATACACTTTTAGTGTCGTGTTTATCCCTTTAAACTGTGATGCTACGTTAATTAGTTAATTAATGCTAAACTTTAAAGATCTAGGACTCTGACACAGCATTATAAATCAGCTATACTTTAATTTTAATAATTTTCAAGAAGAAAAGAAAAAAAAAAAGCCCCAGGACTCTGCCCATGTCATCTTTGTATACCCAGCCTCCAGCATAGATCATGGCTCTTGGTAGTTCTAGAAAAGAATGCAGAATAAATGAATGAATGAATGAGCAAGTGAAAGGCAGGAATAGAGGGAGTGAGGGAAGAGGAAAGGGAGGGAGGAAGGAAGGCAAGCCTTCCTTTAGAGGTATAAAGGAAAACAATGGCTTTTCCCTCAAGTATCTCATACACGTAAAAATGTCATAATCAAATATGGACTGCATGTCAGTGGAAAATATTACTGAAAGCTGCTTCATTTAGCCAACTGAACTTTAGTCGAACCTTAAAATGAGATAGGATTCAAATATATTGTGGAGGAGAAGGTGCCATTCCAGGTCAGGGGAAAAGCCTGGACTATGTCGGGATTGAATAAATCAAAACATTGTAGATCTCGAAAGGATCTTTGGTTGCTAATTAAATTCATACAGTGACTTTATTGGAAAATTATGACTTGGTCCATGTATGTATAGCCAGTTTCGTGTTAAAGCGCTCTGAACAAAACTCAGACTGGCCCCGTGATATTCAGTCCTGCCATACCATCCTTCTCTCTTCCTTACCCACACTCTTCTTAAATTCTCCAAATGCATCTAAAAGGATGGTGTTGTTAATCAAAAGATAAAGCTAATGCCTTGGTGGTAGAAAGAAGGTTTGAGATTTCCTTTTATCTGCCATAACAGCAGAAAATAGTCTCTTTAAAGCATAATGGCCAGTTGTGTCTTGCCAAAGTAGTACATGCAATGGAAATTTACTTTGGCTTGTTTATCCTTTGTGAATAAGATGATCCTACAACAAAATAGCATGCAGGCGTCTCTCTTGGGAGCAGTGGGGGCAAAACAGAAACAGTATTTTCATGTAATGTCAGACGTTTGGAAAGCTGCCTTCTATGATTTTAATGTTGTCTGAATGTACATCCTCCACCTCATTGAGCACTTAAGTAGGTTTTGATTCCTTCTTCAACACTGCATTTCCCCAGCATGAGTGAAAGCCCCTACTACATCTTCAAAAAGTTATTTTGCTTTCACAAAGAGAAAATCCTGCCCCTCCTGTGAATGCACTGGGTGGTTCTTTCTATTGTTTTAGGTCATGGTCTCCTGAGGTATTCAAAAAGCAAACAAATGAACCAAATGATCAGAACCTGGCAGCTGTTAAAGCGCATGGTAAATGCTGGAATTTGGTTAATTCTTAGGTACATCTTTCTACTAATGCGCACATGTATCTCAGAGAGTATGAGTGTATATGTGCCTTTAATATATAAATATAAAGCAGACTTTATATATGCATGCTCATTAAAATGATAGATACTAAAGTTTTTCTTGGACAGATCAAAAGAATAAACCCTAGAACATCTAATGGAAGCATCTAAGATGGGATTAAGCGTCTTATATTCAGAGAAAGTTTGCTGTTAGTCTTAAGAGCAGAAGCGAAAGATGCCAGCCATTGAGAGATGTGGCAGGTTGCAGCAGTGTGAAGTAAATCCTTGAGTTTCTTCAGGGTTTTGGAAATTTACCTGAATAGTTATTGAGAAGCAGTGTATATTCTGAGTGTTTTGGAGCAGATATAGTAAGGGGCGATGGTGGAGGGTGATTAAAATTTGAGTCTGCTGGAGATCAAATGAAGCAGCTTGAATTGGGGAATAGGATCCTCATCTAGGAAAGTGCTGAAATAGTTCCTATGACAGTAACAAAGTTTTAGGCTGAGGTCAAAGAGGAAGGATTGAATCTGAAAGCAGGGACTGGGTGGTGGGTTTGATAGGGGAAGAGACAGTAAGAGAGTGGTCAAGGATGAGTTTCATGTTGTGAGTCTAGGAGACAGAGGAGATGAGCCAAGAGAATTTACGAAGCAGAGATGGAGATATTCACCCAATTCTTCTGTAGATTATTCATTCTTGTGATGTGCTGATAGGTTCACAAGAAGTAGGAGTTCTGTATTCAGATAAGTTTAGAAAACACCCAGATAATGTTAAGGATAAACAGTAACTACAGGACTTTTCAGAGCATTTAATATGATCCTTCCCCAAGGCTTAGACCAAGTATTCTGTGTTTCTCACCAGATTGTGGCATTAGGTGTTTTGGTGCTTGGCTGGTTGGTGGAACATCTTGGGAACACACTTTGGAAAACAATTTCATAACAAGAGAATATCCTTGCATGTGTACATATACCTGGATGATAACAACCCCTCCAAGTGAGAGAATTTTCGTCATAATAGATAAGAACTTAAGATAGTGTAGGTGAGCAGGCTTGGGTGAGTATTTGGAAGGCATAGGCAGAGAGAGGTCCGCCAGAAACATGGCTGGGATTGGCTTCTTCTTTTTGGTGACCAATAATCGATAGGAGGTTAGGGTCATGTGTGTGAGAACAAGCGAAGAAGGCAGGGGCAGTGGAGGTCTAGAAAAACATCGTGAACAACGTGCTGTCACCAGAGACCAGGTTAGAAGAGCTGATACATGACAGTGACAAACAGTGGGACTCCCTGGTTTGTCAGGGAGGACGGTGCCCCCCCCAACCCACCCTGTTTACCTGTTGTGATGTGGTAGGATGCTGACGGCAGGGCAAAGGGTGAGTGGGTGGCGTCCTCAAATTCCCTGGTCCATTCAGCAAATACTCCCTGACCATTCACTTTGTGGAGATAAGAGAATAATTAACATCTAAGTCCCACTCTCAAGGGGTGCACTATTTCTGAAGAGAAAGGGGAAGAAAAGCAGTTAAACTTCTAAGTGTAATACAGTTAACAGATGCTTCTAAAGCAGCTCTGAATCTGATAAGGTATTTAACTCTGGTTGGGTGAAGAGGTTTTAATATAACTTGAATTATCGTTGACTTTTCAAGACAACCAGGGAAATAAACATGCTATGAATAACCATAAGTCTTAAGGCCAACTTCATCATCAGAAGATTACTTTTTACGTTTTATTTTTTCTTATAGCCAAGTTAAAAAGAGACTTACGTGAAGCATGCCCCTTTGGCGATATTGGAATAAACACAGTGGTATGTGAGGTACTTCAAAGGTAACCTCTGTCCCTAGACTGAAATTACAAATAGATTTTTTATTTTACTGGACTATGCATTTGATCTTTAGAATTTTGAGTTGTATTTTACTTTGGCATGTCCTCTGCTGATAGCAAGTAGTTTAAGCTTGGCCAGCCAAAGGCTGGGTGAATTGACAGTTGATAATGTAAATTTCCCATCGAGTAGAAAAGCCTCCCATTAGAAGTGGGCAGGGGCTCCAGTGTAAGGACACTCTTTTGTACTAGTTCTCTCCTGCTCGGATACGAGCTGGCTCAAGGGGCTTCTGCTTTGCCCCTACTGCTCTTTGCTGAGTATCATGAAGACTTTTCCTAATGCCATCAATCATAGGTGTTCATGAAAGGAGCATGTAAGAATACATATAAAAAGTTTATAGTGAGTTTTAATAGCAGTTGGTGTTTCTTTCTGAGTTAGGGTGGTAAAGGAAGGCTGAAAGGTTGTGGATATGGTGCATCTACAGATAGTGTTTTATCTCTTTTCCCATCGCTGTTTCCTGTAGCCTATATCTGTCTGTTTCTTGTATGTGACCAGGATTTGGGATAATCATGCTGAATGGTTGAGCACCCCTCAGCACCCCACTTGGAAAACCCAACACATCGCTGTTTCACTCTTGGCAGCGATGTTCAGCATCTTCTTGCCTCTTCGTCTGCTTTGCTGCCTCACATTGGATGGATGTTTAATGAATCTGTACTGAACAGAAAAGGAAGATCCTGTCGGATACTAGTATAGTAAACGTAATACCTTCATAGAGCCACCCTTTATCTTGTATTTCACCAGCTCTTTGAAAAGTCATCTCTTGTGTTTGGCTTTGCGTGAGCAAGAGAGTAATGTCTCCAAATAGCTCCTCTAAAGATCACCCTCTTCTGGAATAGCCATCAGAAAGCCCCGTCTGCCAACAGGGAGGCCTCACCACCTGCTGGGCTGTAGGGAGCTCTCTCTCCCCTCCCGCTCCCCAGCAAACCTGGTTGCCTTTACGATTCCAGAGTTGTCTGTGGTATTAGTAAAGAGACTTAGAGATGAGATTTAAACTTTCTTCTCCTTAGCCTTGTCCTATAATTGGAAACTTTTTTCCACTCTAAAGAGTTTGCATATAGGGAGTTCCTGTTGTGGCACAGCAGAAACGAATCCAACTAGGAACCATGAGGTTGAGGGTTCGATCCCTGGCCTCGCTCAGTGGGTTAAGGATCTGGCATTGCTGTGAGCTGTGGTGTTGGTCACAGACACGGCTCAGATCTGGTGTTGCTGTGACTGTGGCGTAGGCCGGCAGCTACAGCTCCGATTAGACCCCTAGCCTGGGAACTTCCATATGCCGCGGGTGCAGCCCTAGAAAGACAAAAAAAAAAAAAAAAAAAAGAGTTTGCATCCAAATTAGAATAAAGTCAGATGATTGATTTTTGTGCCTAGTTTGAGCAGGATCCTGATCTCATGCTCCACCAGTCGGGAAGAGAAACAGATATATTAGTCATTAGGGAGCTGGATTCCACTGCAGTTGAATCCACTGATTGTCTTTCCTGCAGGCATTAGTTTCTTCATTTTGGCACAGAAAAAAATAAATAAATAAAGATCCCTCTACTAACTGAAATCATATGTGGGTTATCTGTCCTCATGCTGTATTACCAGATCTTATAGGTCTGGGAGTATATATGTTGTTCCTACTGCACACGAAACCCCCCAAAACTTTATTTAGTACTTTTGTCAAGAGAGATAATGGGAGAGGGACTTCTGGTATTAAATATTCAAAGGGAAGAATTTTTGAGTTGTTGATTTTTAAAAATTAGGTTT
Source organism: Catagonus wagneri (assembly GCA_004024745.2). NCBI lineage: Eukaryota > Metazoa > Chordata > Mammalia > Artiodactyla > Tayassuidae > Catagonus > Catagonus wagneri. The sequence continues at coordinate 579,525 of PVHT020000195.1, forward strand.
TAAATGGAGATTAGGATGTGACAGGAGAGACAAAAGGTGACGCCAACTTGGTGATACCTGTGTGCGGAAGCAGGTTGGTAGTAATAGTCTGCAGCGCTTCAGCTCCATCCAGCCATCCGTATGTCCATCCACTCCCAGACCAGGCAGCTGCTTTGGAGTTGGGGGGAGTGGTGGCGGTCAGACCAGAGTGACATGGATATGGGTACTGGGAAGTCCTTAGCCATGGCACAGAAAAAAACAAAACAGAACACTGGCCTGATCTATGGAGCAGAGCCTGAGAATCCTCAACGTCGGTAAAAGGAACCTGTTTCTAGATGAAAGAGCTGTGTTCCAAGCAGTGTCAGCACAGCCTATAAGTGTGTGGCCCATGCTTGTCCTGGAGAATCCGTGTTCTTTATGACATCCAGGAAGGAGGGAACTCTTAACTCTGCTGAAGAAGCCACAGTGCAGATCCTGAATCCGTTTTCATGGCCACTGCAAGCCTAGCTTCCTTCTTTACTGCCTGCAAGGTAGATGGGAGATGTATGGATCTGATTCCATTTTTTCTCTCTGCTTAGACCAGCACTGGGGCTGACCTTCAGTTATGTATGACCTATGTGTGTTCTGGAGCTAGGCATCACCCCCGTGATACATGCTCTTTAAAAGTGGGGGTTCTGATAGAGAACAGACCTGTGGTTGCCAAGGCAGAGAAGGAAGGGAGTGGGGTGAACTCGGAGTTTGGGGTTAGTAGATGCAAACTATTACATTTAGAATGAATAAGCAATGAGGTCCTACTGTATAGCACAGGGAACTATATCCCATCTCTTGGGATAGACCACGGTGGAAGATAATAAGAAAAAAGGAATATATATATGGGTCACTTTGCTGTACAGCAGAAATTGGCACATTGTAAATCAGCTATGCTTTAATAAAAAATAAATTTAAAGTTGAGATTCTGTTCATGTTTAGCCAATGGACCAAAGATGTTTTCAGAGGTAGAAGCTGGTAGCCTGGCAAGAAAGCAAAGACCTTTTGCCTTTGTTCTTCTATTTAGAGGAACTGTAGGGGATAGAGGTTCTCAAATGGGGTGTTTGGAAAGGTGTCCGGTGTTTGGGGTTGATGCATTGATGAAAGAGCACTATAGGCTGTCAGAGGGCAGGAACAGGGGTTGCTAACTGTCCTTTAGCATGTGAGAGTCTTCTCCAGTGAACAAACGTCCCACCCCAGAGGCCAGTAAAGGGAAACACGCCAAAGGAGCAGCAGGGCTGCCAAAGAAGTAACAGGGCTTGTCTCTTCCTGAAGATTGGTTAGTCATGGGGATCTGCCTACTCGGCCATCAAGGTAGTGTGAGCCCAGAGAGGCTAGATACAATCTTCCATATTTGGTTCAAAACCATCTTACCATCCACTGATCCATCCATCCATCCATTCATCCTTTTATTAAGGGTCTCATGGCCACCTATGCTTCTCCCCTCTTTTCCTCAGCAGTACTGTCCCATTGTCCGCTTTACTGAACTCCATTTCTTCTCTGAACTGACTCATTTAGGAGCAATGACAAGTTCTTATGTCATTGAGAATAGAGAAGGTAGAAGAGATTTGGTGTAAGTAGGTTGAGGAGAGAGGAAGCAGAGTGGCAAAGATGTTTTGTAATTTGTCAAGGCATGAGAAGAGGCACCTGAATTGTTAATTCAAGGAAAGGTATCTGCTTAGTGCTACTGGAATCCCTCCTTCATCTGGGTCAGTGGTTCTCAAACTTGAGTGTGTGTCAGAATCCCCTGGAGGGTGTGTTCGGACAGAGACTGCCTTCTCTGTCCCCAGAGTTTCTGATGAGAAAGACTGGGGTGGGGCCTGGGAATTTGCTTCACTAACAAGTTCCCATGTGATGCTGGTGCCACTGGGTCTGGGAAGTGTACTTCTCTGGTCTGAGTCCTAGAAAAGAGAAAAAGGCCTGAACAGCTTCCATGTCTGGGGCGCCTGGAAGACCAGGCTGAAGTGGGGCGCTGGAGGGCAGGGAGGGTACTTGCCTTACTCTAGACCTTCAGTCATGGCCCACGAAGAAGAAGAAGCGAGATGAGGTTTAACGCCCCCAGCAGGTGAATGCGATACCGGCTTAAGCCACCCCCACCCCAGTGTGTCTGAAATAGCAAGAGACAAGGAATAAAGTAAATTTAGCTTTCTTAGGTCTTTCTGTGTAGAAATAAGTGTATTTAACTGGTGGCCTTTTTTTGTCTGTTAGCTTGGACGGACTGGTAAACCAGAACATCAGAGATGGAGGGCAACACTTTTTTTTGTTACCAATACGAAAGAAAGTCATAAAAACGCACGACCTGTCAAAGTTTCGCTAAAGTAAGGCATCTGGCTTAAAGCCAAACCATTGGATGTCTCTCTCTCTCTCTCTCTCTCTTTTTTTTTTTTTCAGGAACAAAAACTAAGTCAGAGTTGGGCAGTGTTTACCACTGCATTTTCCTGATTTTTCTCTCTCTATTGTCAGTCATAACTAAAGTATCCATTGTTTTCGTTTTCTTCTTCCTAATATGCTGATAGTTAACAGTAGTGATGCTTTACTCTGGTCCCCAAATGGGAAAAAGCAAAGAGAATGATGGGGATGCTGCTGGAAACGTGACCGGAAAAGTGAATGACACTGTGAGAGCATCTATTTTTACTATCAATTATTGATTTTTCAAGACAATTCTAAGAACAGTTTTTCATCTAATGTGACCTTATGGCCGAATAACAACAAGCTTTTTTTCCTCCTTGAGGTTTCCTCGGAATCACACAGTATTATCAGTTTGAGTACTTAGCAGTGACCAAGGAGCGGCATGATATTTTAGGTTTCATTTTTTATCCGATATAGAAAAGCCCCGCGGCACTAAATAAAAATGTCACCGTGTAGAATATAAAGGCTTTTCCATCACAAATGTTTTTAAAAATTCATGAAGGGCTGAGGATTAGATTTATCGCACCGTCTTTCAGGGATCTATTCATATTTAATGCTAGTTTCAACACTGGAAGCATGAAGAACTTTTTCACATTAGAAGCTGTGGTGAATCAGTTGTATTTGAAGAAACGTTCCACCGTGCCCGTCGTTGAGTGAGGCAGTTCATTCCTCTTCACATCTTCAAGGGGCACGTGTGTCGGGTTTTCCCAGGGGCCGCAGTTCTCGCCGGGCAGACCCTTCGTTGCTGGGGAGGAGGGCGATTCGTGCAGCTACTTGGTTCTAACGGCTGGTGCCCCGGTATCAGTGGGTATCTTCCTCAGGCACTAATCACCGTCACACAAACATGATGGCAAAAGAGAAGAGCGGGAACAGACCTCCTGTTTGGAACCATTGTCGTGCTTGTCGTCTTGTTTTGCACTGCTATGGCTTTGAGCTGCCGACTCGCCTGTGTTCGGGGGAATATCTGTAGTAAGAGACAGTATCCAGTCTTTTCTATGGATGGTTCATAAATCACGAATAATAATAGAATTAGCTCTGAATGAAGGGAAGAAGAAGAACTCAAAACAAACTCATGTATTTTTTTTTTTTAAACTACCGCATAGTTACCTAGGGTCTGTGGCACTGGCCTTTCTCAAAGCCCTGGAGGGTTAAAAAAACGATTGGTGGAAAGGGAGAGGGCTACTGGCCTTCCTTATCCCACCTTTGGGACGGACAGACCTGTCCTGCGGTACCGGAATGTGTTTACTCAGACTGAAGAACGGTGACCAATCCACAGAGCAGTGCAGAAATCTAAGTGTGTGGTTTTTAGGACCAATCATAAGTCCTTCATCCTTCTAAGCTTGCTTTTTTAACTCCTTTGCTTAGTGGAGAGAATCATCCTGATAAGTAAAAATCTTCTTTTTCCCTCCTCAGACTATTGGCAAGAAGTTACCTCCCACTGCAGCGACTCCAGACTCGTCAAAACCAGAAATGGACAGCAAGACAAAGAGTGAGTTTCCTTGTTCTGTTTTGTTTGAAAGCAGTGAAGGGTTTTCTAACCATTGACAGGCTTTTGAAAAATCCTTGTAGGAGATCCTGTCGTGGCACAGCAGAAATGAATCCGACTAGCAGCCATGAGGATGCGGGTTCGACCCCTGGCCTCGCTCAGTGGGTTAAGGATCCGGCGTTGCTGTGGCTGTGGTGTAGGCCTGCAGCTGTAGCTCCGATTAGACCCTTAGCCTGGGAACCTCCATATGCCACGGGTGTGGCCCTAAAAAGACCAAAAAAAAAAAAAAAAGGAAAAGAAAGGAAGAAAGATCCTTCCATAATCTTAATGGTTTTTTTAAGCACATCAGAAAAACCACACACACACAGGTCTCAGTAGGTCCTACCAGTGGGATGGACACTAGTTACATTCAGAACTCCTCGGTGGAACAAGGTGCCTGCCTGCTGTTGTGTGTCTCCCATGTGCAGAGCCAGGGCTTCTCCGTGTATACCCAGGGCAGTTTGCATACTTCAGGCAGCAGGAATGTTCTAGAGAATGGCAGCTCAAGCAGTTTAAGGCTTCCCAGGCCTTCAGATCAGAAAAGCCTTATCTTTCAGCCTAAGCGCTCAGCCAGCACTCCCAAGCCTGACTTCCCGCCAGCCTCTTCAGCACCGCTGCTTGAATCCCTCTACATACAAATGTCTTTCCTCTGTGGAGCCAGATACTCTCTTTCCCTAATCTTTTACCCCGGCTTCTAGTCTCTGTGTCTAATTTTTTTTTTCTTTTTTTTTTTTTTGCTTTCTGGTGCTGCACCAGTGGCAGATGGAAGTTCCCAGGCTAGGGATCGAAATCCGAGCTGCACCTGCCGGCCTCCACCACAGCCACAGCAACACTGAATCCGAGCCGCGTCTGCAACCTACACCACAGCTCACAACAGCGCGGGATCCTTAACCCACTAAGCAATGCCAGGGATCAAACCCGCGTCCTCATGGACACTAGTCAGGTTCGTTTCCGCTGAGCCACCATGGGGACTCCCCCGTGTCTATATTGATAGTAGCCCATTTTGCTCCTAACGGTGCTTTCAGTATATGAGTGTGACTGTCTCCCCAAAACCTTCCCAAAGGTCAGTATTCCCCATTCTAGAGTTGCCAGAGAAAACACAGGGTGCCCAGTTACATTTGAATTCATTTAAACGAGGAATAATTTTTTGGTTATAAGTATATCCCACACAATATCGATTGCTTATCCAAAATTCAAATGTAACTGGGTAATCTGTGTTTGTATTTGCTAACTCTGGCAACTCTCCAATTCCTTTAGTCATTCTTCCAATAACTGGAACATTCTGAACGTACTCTAATCAGAAACAAGTACTTCAGTTCCTTCTAGGGATTTCACCTTTTTTTTTTTTTTATTTTTTGAGCTTCAGATTTCCTTATGAGGATAATGTGGACAGACTACTAATCTAGTTTGGAAAGCCAAGGATTGAGAGAAGCTATACATATGTAATTATGATTAATATAAGAGCAAGCGTAGATTTATTCCTCTCCCTTTTTTTTTTTTTCTTTTTTAGGGCCGTACTTGAGGCATATGGAGGTTCCCAGGCTAGGGGTCGAATCGGAGCTGCAGCTGCTGGCCTACGCCACAGCCACAGTAACGCTAGATCCGAGCCGTGTCTGCGACCTACACCACAGCTCACAGCAATGCTGGATCCTTAATCCGCTGAGTGAGGCCAGAGATTGAACCTGTGTCCTCATGGATGCTAGTCAGATTTGTTTCCACTGAGCCACGATGGGAACTCCAGATTATTCTTTTAGTTGCAGAAAAATACACAAGGGACTCCTTTTTCTGTGCAAAACAGGTAGTTTTGAGAGCAAACGAGGGATAATATGCTTTAGACACAAGGAAATGAATTTATGGCACTTGTCAAGCCCCAAATGGTGATTTAGATAAATATGTTCAAGGATGATATAAATGCAGCTGCTAGAGCTCTTTCTTAATGTTGAAGATTCACATGAGGTCTGTATGCCTTCAGTCTGTTGATGGTATAATCAGATTCAGGCAGGAAGCGCACTAGGCTTATACTCTAATCCAGCAGTTCCCAAACTTGAGTGCATCTCAGAATTTCCTGGAGAGCTGGGCCCCACTGTCAGAATTTCTGAGTCAGTAGGTCTGGGGAGGGGCCTGAAATTTTGCTTTTCCAACAGATCCCCAGGTGCTGTTGTTCCTGGTCTAGGGCTCACACTTGGAGAACCACTCTGCTGAGCTCGTAGCTGTTCCTAAAGACAAGCTAGCCCTGTGTTTCTTCATGCAGATTGTAGGCTTAGCATGCTAAACCTACATTTAGACACTCAAACCCAGAGTTCCTGTCATGGCACAGCAGAAACGAATCCAACATTGAACCATGAGGTTGCGGGTTCGATCCCTGGCCTCGCTCAGTGGGTCAAGGATCTGGTGTTGCCATGAGCTGTGGTGTAGGTCACAGATGCGGCTCAGATCTGGTGTTGCTGTGGCTGTGGTGTAGGCCAGCAGCAACAGCTCTGATTCGACCCCTAGCCTGGGAACCTCCATATGCCATCGGTGCGGCCCTAAAAAGACAAAAGACCAAAAAAAAAAAAAAAAAGACACTAAAATCTTCAAGGCTTTTGAAGTGTCCTGAAACTTTTTTCGAGAATTAAAAGTTAAACCATTTCTGATAACATTTTCTCTTGTTGGACAGTAGCCCACCCTTCCTTCCATTCATCTGCTCAGTCTGTAGTTAAGGCTCTTGAAAAGTTTATCAGTGATGCAGGTTATTAGGCAAGTTGCTGGGATAGCTGGAGTGGGGGGATGGCCAGAAGGAGAAGATGAAGATGTATCAAACCTCCCAGGTAATTGGAATGTAGTCCCTGGGACAGACTGTCCTTGTGACATGTGACAGCCAGTGGCCTTCACCAGCCTCACTCATGTTTGTGGGAATAGTAATATGAGAAACAGAAAAAAATTTTTAATGAAAAAGGTTTCTACAGAAATGAATTAGAGGAATTCCCGTTGTGGCTCAGCAGTTAGTGAACGCAACTAGCATCCATGAGGACGCGGATTGGATCCTTGGCCTCGCTCAGTGGGTTGAGGATCCGGTGTTGCTGTGAGCTGTGGTGTAGGTCACCAACATGGCTCAGATCCAGAGTTGCTGTGGCTGTGATGTTGGCTGGCAGCTACAGCTCCAGTTAGACCCCTAGCCTGGGAACCTCCATATGCCACGGAGGCGGCCCTAAAAAGACAAAAATACCGGAAAAAAAAAGAAAAGAAAATGAGTAAGAAATTCCCTATAGATTGTTCTCTGCAGAGTAGTAAATAGAACCTTGGGTGACTTGTGAGGTGCCTTTGGGGGAGAATGAGCAGGAGGGACCTGATTGTCACTTGTAAGGATGTGGCACAGAACAAGACTGTCTGCAGGGCGTGCTTAAGTGACTAATCCTCAGGCCTCAAGAACTGACCTTAGGATAAGAGCACATTCTTGATATTTTTTTTCACCCTCTGTAATGTGTGCAAGCTAAGGAGACCCGAGTCTTTTTTGGAAGGATTAGGTGGTGGGGCTGGAGGGGGTTAGCTGTATTTTAGAGCAGTGCCGGCCAATGGAAATACTATGTGAGCCACATACATAATTTGACATTTCTAGTAGCCACATTGGAAAAAAAAAAAAAAAAGAGTTCCCGTCGTGGCTCAGTGGTTAACGAATCCGACTAAGAACCATGAGGTTGTGGGTTCGATCCCTGGCCTCGCTCAGTGGGTTAAGGATCCGGTGTTGCCGTGAGCTGTGGTGTAGGTTGCAGACCCGGCTCAGATCCTGCGTTGCTGTGGCTGTGGTGTAGGCCGGCGGCTACAGCTCCTGTTAGACCCCTAGCCTGGGAACCTCCATATGCTGCGGGTGCGGCCCTAGATAAGGCAAAAAGGCAAAAAAAAAGGAAAAAAAGAAACAGGTAAAGGGGGGGGGAAGAAACACATGAACTTAATTTAAATATTTTTAATTTATTATATCCAAAATATTATCTTTTCAACATTTAACCCATATAAAATTATCGAATGAGGTATTTTCATTCTTTTTTCTTATGAGTCTTCATAGTCCGTCATGTATTTTCCACATGTGGCACATCTGTACTTGGACCGCATTCTCAGTGGCCATAGCCACTTGTGCCTAGTGGGCACCACATTGGACAGCGTAGTTTGAAAGTAATTCTAGGATCCAAGGTGGGCTTCCTGGGCCTGGATGTTAACACGGTTGTGAAGGGTCAGCTCCCTTGAGCACGTTGGAGGATCCTGACTTTACCCAAGCCTTGTTCAGCCCTGCAAGTATCTATTAACTCCGTCCCTCTCTAGATGCATCACAGGGTGAGGATGAATTGTGGATAGAGTGGTTTGACAGGGCTGGGTGGTGTGTTTTGGCTGAGAGTCAGGAAGCACAGATTCTGGGACTAGCTCTGTTACTAGCTATCGCTGTGTGACCTTGGGCGAACAATTATATTTCTCTGGCCTTGCTCTCCATTGTCTGCATTGTCTGTGAAGTCAGAGGGGTGTACTAGAGAGAAGCCCTAAGTTTTCTCCCAGCATCTTCACTCTCTGATCCAATGCCGAAAGCTTTACAATTCAGAGTGAAAGCTTTTTGCATTCAAAGAATTGAACAGCTGGTGGGAGAGGCAAAAGGAAGATGAGAACAATTAAGTGGGAATATGAGAAGATGTCATTTGGCCTGGATATCATAGGTATAAATATGTGTCTAAGTGGGTGGTAAGTTAGGGAGAATTATCACTGTCAGTGAAGCCTTGAAAGATATTTATTCACAGGCATTTTTCATGAACGTAGAGCAAGAATTGCTGCAATTTAATCTCACCCCTTACATGCTCTCTGGGTTTCACTGGAAAGAGCAAATTCTGGGGTAATTTTTCTCCCGATTTCCACGAGGCACCCTAGTCCACTAAAAAGCCCCCTCCATTTGGAATATTTCTCTGCTTCTGGATTTTGATGCAACATCCAAGTTCAGGTGGAAGGACAGAGTGCTGACCCACTTTTAGGAATGACCCTGAGCTTGGGAACAGTACAGCCTTCTTCCTTCCTTGGAAGTCACACCCATAACAAAAATTGCCCAGCGATACATACAGAGCCAAGAAGCCCCTTCCCGTACAGGTGTCACCTTAGCATGCTGAAATACAAGCTCATGGCATGAATAAGAGTTACGCTGATTCCAAAAACGTTCTCGTGGATCTGTATCTTCTGAGGGAAAGTGAAACTCATCTGATCAGGATGTATTTCAGCAACTAACATCATCTCCCCTCCCCCAGTAAAGCTTTTCTGATATTGAAATTCATCTGAAATGCATGCTGGGCAGCAGAAATTGCCATCATTTTCATAACTACAGGAAAACTGTCTAAACATCCGTAAATGAAGTGCCCAGAGATTCCTCCAGCTCCCCACATCTGGAGCTCCCCTCTTTCTCACTGCAGTCGAGGCAGATTTGTGGTCTCGGTGGGATAGAAAAATAGTCCAGAGCAAGGGTTACTTAGCATCTTTCCAAACAGTTCAGTCTTAGAGATTCCAAGAACCAGTTGAGCCAGGCAGGTTAGGGAACAAGTAATGTATACAGAGGCAGGTCCGGCTTCTTAATAAATGATGACTGGGAGGCAAAGGCTAAACTTGGCCTGCTTCCCCTTGCCTCACATCTACACCATACACTTGTACCACCTTCTGATCACTTTGTCCATTGACGTGCTTCTTAGGAGTTGGCCTCTGTGATGGTGACTCGCAGTGCCTTGTGGCTGTCATTAGTCCCTCACGGTGGGGGCTGTGTCTTCTACCTGACATCCCCACCACCCAGTCCAGGAAAGTGCCGTGGACTCAGTGGGCACTGGCAATAACGGTGGACAAGCAGGTGGAGAATTAGGAATGATTTCAGTCATCAGACACAGTCTTGTAAAAGCAGCCTGGTAGCCGCAAGTCTCCTTTCCCAAGTTCACCATCACCGGGAAGAAAACACATTTGTTCAACATAAGACCCTCGAGCTCGTTTCAGATTTCTGGAGGGTCGGCGGTGGTTGCTCTGTGGGGCTTGACACACCCTTTCTCCTTTTTAGCCCCTGCTCCAGCCCGGCCAGCCCAGGTCACACCAGGCTTGTGTGACCAAGTTAGGTTTATGGGCTCATTCCAATGAGGAGACTGTGGGAAGACCTGTGGAACGTTGCATCAAAAAAAGAAAAAGCGGTTGCCAAGGGGGAGCGGGAAGGAAGTGGGATGGATGGGGAGTTTGGGCTTAGTAGATGCAAACTGTTACATTTAGCACAGATGCGCAGTAGGGTCAGATCATCCGTTGTTGTGGGGCTGTCCTGTGTCCGTTGTAGGGTATTTCAGCAGCTTTCTGACCTCTACCCACCACCTCCTCCCTCCAGGCTGTCATAACCGTAAGCGTCTCTAGGCACTGCCAGTGTCTCCTGGAAAGTAGACTCACCCCAGTTTCGAACTGCTGGTGTAGACTGCAGTGAGCTCCCAGAGGGCACTGCTGTATCTCTGCTGCCGGGCGCACAGTGGACACTCAGTTAATACTGACTGAACAAATGGCAAGCCTCGTATTCGTCCCACCCCTTCCCACTCGCCCTGACTCAGCACTGCATTTCTCACTTAAATCTCTCATATAGCACCCCCTGCCTCGACACCGCCACCACACTGGTCCACCCTCCACGCCCTGGCACCGACTCTTGGCTCATATGTGTGGCTAGATGGGTGGCTCTCGTATTGTGGTCCCCAGACCGGCAGCATCAGCGTCCCCTGGGAACTTGTTAGAGACGCACGTGCTCAGGCCGTGACCCAGCCCCGTGGAATCGGAAAGCTTGGGAGTTCTGTTTTTCCAAGCCCTCTGCCTGATGCCTTTGCCCACTCACGCCTGGGGACCGCTGACCTAGACTCGTGTTTCTTAAGCATCCCTGCTGAGGAGAATCACAAGGAAGGCTGGTTTAGCAGCTGGGTTCCTGGTCCCACCTCTGACCTGGTGATTGGAATCCCCAGGGCAGGGGTCTGGGAAGGCAAAGAAGAAACCAGTGGCCCACATCATTCTTGTCATCAGGAATGGTTGGGAAACACCCCTCCCCCTCCCCTCTCCCTTCTCCTCTTCTTCCTCCTCCAGTCAAAGCCCTAGGACATTGCACAGGCAGGGCCCAGGGCCATTTCACTCTTCCAAGAAGGAACCTCTCGTCTCTCCTTTGGGAAATGATTTCCCCATTTCTGAATCTGTGAGACTTTAAGCGAACTCATCACTCTCCCCCTCTCCTCCCTGTTGCCTTATGCAGAGCTCTGTGTATACACACCTGATTTCCTCTCCCTGTTTAAAAGCTCCTTGAGAACCAGATACTTGTCTTACTTACTCTTTTTCCCCCCAGAACATGATAGAAGTCAGCACCCTTATTGCAATTCCAGAATACAAAAAGCTCAGAAAGCTAAAAGGTTTTATCACTCACTGGGTGATAAAACTTGTTATGGACTAACGTGCATCTAGATAGAATCTTTATTTATCCCACGTGGGATGACGAATCATCAATTGCTGCAAAGTTTTAATGTATTTTATGGTTGAGTGCAGCTCCAGACCCCAGCTGGGGATGTTACCTGTTATATGGTATGTGCAGTGTGTTTCCTTACTAAGATCTGAAGAATTTTGTCCCCAGGGCTTCAGGATAAGGGATTATGAACCAGTAGTGTCTCAGATAATATTTGTCAGTTTAATGAAAGAATTTTTAGATTTTTATGTTGGTGAAAGTAGACACTGCTGAGCTTGATATTTTGGTTCTGGTATCCCAAAGGAAAAAATCTCCAATTCTAGGCATGACCTGGTACTTTCCACCACTTCTAAAAGTTCTGGGAAGTTTCCTACCAGCCATGGAGATTTGATCTTCATGACCTAAAGTGAGCCCAGAGAATTATCCTAGATTTAATATTAGTTTCTTAGTGTGTGTATATATACGTTCTCTTTGCTGATATGTTTATTCGGTTTCTTCTTTATTTAAGTGAAGGTGTATTTTGAATTTGTTTATTTGTTTTTTATTTGAATAGATTATAAAACCAGCCAAAGGTTGTCATGGGATGTGAGCATGTGAGTTTAGTTCCTTGAGCCATCCGTTTTGAATCTTATGTAAATTTCAAGAAATTTAGAGATTGACATTTTTTTTTTTTTTGGAGGGGGTTTAAGTTATGACTGGACTTCCTGGTGCTTCTTAGGATTGGACTGCCAGTCATCACTTAGTAAGGGACTTTTGATCAGGAACTGGGCAAGAGTTTCAGGGTCCTTGACCCTTCTGATACTACATTTTCTTTGCACCTTTGAATGTATCTGTGTTTTTTTCCCTTTTTCCGGAAAGAGAGAGTCATTGTTTTTTATCAGATTCTTAACAGACTCTAAGACAAAAAAAGCTTAAGAACTGACCTAAGATTTCAGTCTTATGCTAATTTATTAGTATTTTTAAATCTTTTCTAAAGAATAGAGACAAAATCATCTTAATCACTGGATAAATTGTGCCTTTATTTCTTTATGTGTATGTGTGTATTCATTCCTATTTGATCTTGGAGTAATTAAATCCATCTAATTGATGAATAGCTCGAAAAAAGCCTGCCTCCAAAAAATTAATTTCAGTCCTTTCCTCCTCATCTCTGTCTGCTACTCATTTAAAATTTATAATCTTCCCACATTCAAAAAGGATTTGTATTATCCTCCTCTTTCTTTTTTTCTAAATGATTTTTTTCATTATAGTTGGTTTACAGTGTTCTGTCATTTTTCTACTATACAGCAAAGTGACCCAGTCACACATACATGTGTACATTCTTTTTCTCACATTACCATGTTCCCTCATAAGCGACTAGATACAGTTCCCAGTGCTATACAACAGGATCTCATTGCTTATCCATTCCAAAGGCAATAGTTTGCATCTATTAACCCCAAATTCCTAGTCCATCCCACTCTCTCCTCCTCCCCCTTGGCAACCACAAGTCTGTTCTCTAAGTCCATGAGTTTCTTTTCTGTGGAAAGGGTTCTTTGTGCTGTATATTAGATTCCAGATATGTGATATCATATGGTGTTTGTCTTTCTCTTTCTGACTTACTTCATTTAGTATGAGTATCTCTAGTTCCATCCATGTTGCTGCAAATGGCATTATTTTATTCTTTTTTATGGCTGGCTAGTATTCCATTTTGTATATGTTTCACATCTTCTTCATCCATTCATCTGTCAGTCGACATTTAGGTTGTTTCCATGTCTTGGCTATTGTGAATAGTGCTGCAATGAACAGGTAGGTGCATGTGTCTTTTTCAAGGAAAGTTTTGTCCAGATATAGCCCCAGGAGTGGGATTGCTGGGTCATATGGTAATTCTATATTTAGTTTTCAGAGGTACCTCCATACTGTTTTCCATAGTGGTTGTTCCAATTTACATTCCCACCAACAGTGCAGGAGGGTTCCCTTTTCTCTACACCCTCTCCAGCATTTGTTATTTGTGGACTTATTAAGGAAGGCCATTTTGACTGGTGTGAGGTGGTACCTCATAGTAGTTTTGATTTGCATTTCTCTAATCATCAGTGATGTTGAGCATTTTTTCATGTGCTTGTTGACCCTGTATATCTTCTTTGGAGAAAGTCTATTCAGGTCTTTTGCCCATTTTTCAATTGGGTTATCCTCTTCTTTCAAGACCTATCGAATGGCTCCTCTTGTGTGAACTCTCTCCTTAAACGTAGTCTTGCCTTTCTCTGAAATACCATGACAGTGTTCCAGTCATGGTGAGTTGATGCTTATTGGTGTATTTGTCTTTTCTTACTGTCATTCTTTTCCCTTTGCCTTCCTCCAGCCATTAGGTTGTCACTTCCATGTGAAAGGAGGAAGGGGTCATTGGACTGTGTTGTATATCACAGGCCCAAGAACTGACAATATCTTTTTCATGGTGGTGACTCAAAAAAAGTTTGAGTTAAAATACAGAACAGCTTCATTCCATGTACTATTAAGCTAAAATCATAGTCTCAGAGTTAATACAGATTTTTGCATATGAATTTATTTTTGAGTGTCTTAAAACCATTGGTACATCTAAATTGACATAATGTTCTTGTTTCCCAATACTGCTGAATTAGGGCCCAAGTGCCTCGGGAGTGAAAACAAATTCTTATTTCCCAGTATACCATAGTAACTTAAAATGTGAGGTGAATGGCCATGTTTGGTCAGGAGTGTTTTCAGTTTTAATGCTTATGACTAGAGCTCTGAAATGTCAGAGCTGCCAGGAATTTATTTGTAGTCCAGTGTGCTCCTTGACACCTCCAGCATTTCATTGGGATGTTTCTGGGGGACCTGGGTGGGATATGGGCCAGCCCCATCTCTAATTTAACCAGAACAGCTCTGTTTTTTGTTGTTTTATATCAGAGATCTGGTATAACTTTAAATGTACTGAAAGTGCCATACTAAAGTTAACCAAACTCTCCTCTTGGCCCTCCTTGGCCAGCTACTCATTTTAAACCTGGAGCCATGAGGTCCAGAACTACAATGATTGCCTCAGGTTGTGTGCTTGGCAAAGACTGGCTAGGACCAAATCCAGTCTTAATTCTCCTGACTTCTAGCCCAGAATCCTCTCTTCCTACTTTGCCCTTATTCAGATTTTACTCTAGCTTATAGGTGTTGCTAGGGGATCATCAGGAAATGTTGAGTGGAAGCTGTGTCAGGTTCTGGGGACATAAAGAGGGGCAAGGTATGGTGTGGGAACCTGTTTGGCAGAGAGAGGTGGTTGATGGTAGCCACCGGTACCATTATCTCCTCCTTTTATCTAAAATTGGTACTCTCTAGATAATATTGTACTGAATACCTCACATATAAAATCGCCTAGCTACATGATGGAAGTGTTCTAAAACTGGGTTATGGTGATGGTCACGCAACTATATGCATTTATTAGAACTCTTCGAACTGTACAACTAAAACGTGAATTTCATGGTACATAAATCATAGGCCTTTTTTTAAAAAAAGGCAGAGGAACACCGCCTCCCTTCAGCTTCTAGGCAAACTGTGGGCATAAAACAAAATGGCTGCATGATACATTTAAAGGCGTGCAAGTACTTTCTTATAAATGTTTTCTCACTGTGTTTGTTACAAGTCAATTCCATAGTCATTTATTGACCTCCTACTAACAGACCAAGTCTTAAGGTAGCAAGGAAAGAGCTGGGGGGAAGGGCATGACAAAGACACATAGGAATAGGGTTGTTGCGGGGAGGCAGATTATAGTCAAGTTTTTGAGAGTAGGTCACTGGAAGTGTCCTCTTTTTTCTGCTGAGCTCCTTCGTTTCAGGAAGCCTTAAGTGATAAATACCTACCTGACCACAAAGTAATGATAAGCAATAGAGTTTTCATTGAGTCAGATGACAAGAGATCCAGAGGCAAGTCTCCTGAAGTTGGTTAATTCAACAGACATTTCAACAGTGTTGGTGCTTAGGGTTACCTCCTCTTTGATTTTCTTGACTGTCTTCTCATGGTTGAAATATGCTTGCAACAGCACCAAACAGTATACTGTCTTTCAACAAGGATGAAACAACATTAAAAGCAAGAAGGGGAGTTCCTTTTGTGGCTCAGTGGTTAACGAATCCAACTAAGAACCATGAGGTTGCGGGTTCAATCCCTGGCCTTGCTCAGTGGGTTAAGGATCCGGCGTTGCCGTGAGCTGTGGTGTAGGTCGCAGACGCGGCTCGGATCCCGCGTTGCTGTGGCTGTGGCGAAGGCCGGCGGCTACAGCTCCTGTTAGATCCCTAGCCTGGGAACCTCCATATGCCGCGGGTGCGGCCCTACATAAAAAGGCACAAAGACAAAAAAAACAAAAAGGCAGGGGCAACTATTTTCCTCATTTTTTTTTTTTTTTAAATCTGGGAGCAAAATCTAACAGCCTTCTGCCCTACCATCTCATTTCCTCTCATATCTCATTGGTTGAAAGTGAATTGTATGCTCACCCATCAACCAATCACCAGTAAAGGGGAGTGAAAGTAATATTACTTGCCTAAGAAAACCTAAATTGACATTTTTCCATAGAAGACATAAAGATGGCCAACAGGCACATGAAAAGATGCTCAGTACCGCTAATTATTAGAGAAATGCAAATCAAAACCGCAGTGAAGTCTCACCTCACACTGGTTAGAATGACCATCATTTAAAAGTCTACAAATAATCAATACTGGAGAGGGTGTAGAGAAAAAGGTGCCCTCCTTTGCTGTTGGTGGGAATGTAAATTGGTGCAGCCACTATGGAAAACAGTATGGAGGTTCCTTAAAAACCTAAATACAGAACTACCATATGACTCAGCAATCCCACTCCTGGGCATATATCCGGACAAAACCATAATTCAAAAAGATACATGCACCCCAATGTTCACTGCATCATTATTTACAATAGCCAGTATATGGAAGAAAGCTCAATGTCCATTGAGAGATGAATGAATAAAGAAGATGTAGTAGATATATACAATGGACTATTACTCAGCCATAAAAAAGAATGAAGTAACGTCATCTACAGCAACATAGATGGACCTAGAGGTTATCATGTTAAGTTATAGAAAGACAAATACCATGATATCATTTATATGTGGAATGTAAAAAAATGATACAAGTAAACTTACTTACAAAACAAAGACTCACAAAGAAAATGAAATTATAGTTACCAAATTAGTAGGGAAGGGCAGAGATCAATTGGGAGTCTGAGTTTAACATATACACATTACTGCATATAAAATAGCCAACAAGGACCAGCTGTATAGCACAGTATTATTACAAGATACTCAATATCTTGTAATAAGGTATAATGGAAAAGAATATATATATAGAAAAGATATATAGAGAACATATGTATCTCATACACATATATCTGTGTATATAAAACTGAATCACTTTGCTGTATACCTGAAACTAATACAACATTGTCCATTAACTATACTTCAATTTTAAAAACTGATTATAAAAAACATTATTTGCCTGTTCATCCCTAGGGCTGAGGGAGGGTTCCCTATTTCTGTGTATAATGCCTGGACAAATTAGGATTTTGTGAACCAAGAAGGGGATAAGGAATGGCAGCTGGGAAGTTCACCAATAGTTTCCACCATATTTAATTAACTTTTTTGATGGAAAAGGGTAGAAATATGACTCATTCCTTCTCTTTGTTGGCCATGAATGTTTTATCTTCTGCGTAAAACATCGCCACGATTTTGATCCAACAAATGGCAGTTCTTTAACAATGGTGTTGTATTTATTTCAGTGTTGTTGTGAGTGTTGAGGTTGGATAGTCATATTTTACTAGCACAGTCAATAGGAAAATTGGTAAGGAGCTGTCATTATCCAGTTTAAAGATGCTTAACTTTTTCCCTCCCTTTAGAACATTTGGCCGATTCAGAATTTGGGAGGTTTGTTATAACTAATTTAAAAGAGATGGAACATTGGTTACCATGTGGATTGAGGAATATTTGGGCAGATTGATATTGATGGGATTTAGAACTAGTGCCTCTTAGCATGAGTGAAGGAGCAAAAAGCATCAGCTTCCCAGAGTTCCTAAAAACAGAAGGATTCCAGCCATAGATAGGGGATGTAACTGATATATCCAAGCCACTGGTGAGAAAACAAAAACATCTGTAAACAAAGTTGGGCCCTCTCTTTCCCTCTCCTTCTTCCTCTCCCCTTTCCTCCCTACTCTGTCGCATCCCAACCCTAGACCACAGTGTGTCTGTATTAGAGATTTTTTTATTGCCTTGATTTTATAGTACCACTCTCTTTGACTGATATGACATTAGCTATAATTTAACCCCCCACACACACATTTTAGTGATAGAAATTGTACTAGGGACAATATAATTGATACTTATGTATATAACACTAGCCTATAATCTGTCTGCAGGAACTGGCCTAATTCTTGGGAATATCTAAGGCCATTCAAAGCCACTAGGGTTGTTGATTTTGATACAGAATAATAAATACCTGTCCTAGTAGACACTAATTCTCTTGAATTTTTCTTTCCGTCTTCTGTCCTAAGTCATTAAACCCATTTTCTAAGTCTTAATTTCCCAAATACCTTACAGATATTTTCACTGCCTTTTAAACTGGTGCTTGTGTATAGAGAAGGTTTAATATCAGGTAGACTCTCCAAAGCATATAATTCAGAGCATATTTGAATGGATTTTGCATGGCCTTAGTGTTTTTCTCTCTTTGGTGAAAAGTGGTTTATTTCCTTGCTGACACACAGCCACGGAAAGACCACAGAATTTATTTGAAAAGTTCACCCCACATACGTGTGTGTGTAAAGAACATTTGGTCAGTATTTGTTGGCCATTTGTGGTTGACACGTGTTCACAAACAACTACATCTCTCTCTTAAGACAGACCATAATGGAGTCTTTTTCATCATTTTGAGTACCGTGCTGGCTTGGTAACATATACAGATAACCCTGTTTCTGATTTAGTGATGTGTGGAAGAAGGCAGGGAGGGCAAAATGTAACCCTTTTGCTTTTTGTAGATTACGTCTACCTATGCATGCATCCAAAGAATATATAAAATAAAGGGTATATAAAAACACACATCTGTTTTCTGAGTCCAAGGAAGCCTTTTTGCTTTTCTGCCAGAGAGAAGCAAAGCAGTCAGGGGCTTTCGTGATGTCACATGATTTGTGAGGGAAAAGTGAGAATAAATATGCATGAGCCCAAAATGAGCAATCTCAGGTAGTTTTCTGCAGGTGAACCTTCTTTTTTTACGCAGTGGTTATGTCCTACCTGTTAAGGGTGCAGCTTCCTCTGAAATTGATGTGTTAGAGAACATCTCTTCTTGAGCCAGCTCACTAGATAAAGCATTCTAAAGGTTGTGTTCTCTTTTCTTCTTACAGCCAAGGATTACTGCAAAGTCATATTTCCATACGAGGCACAGAATGACGATGAATTGACAATCAAAGAAGGAGATATAGTCACTCTCATCAATAAGGTAAACCGAGCTTGCCTTCTGCCTTCTAAACTGTGAACTGCTTTAGGGTGTTGACTGGCTGGTACAAGCTTATGTTTTAGCCCTTGAAACACTTGATTTTCCTGGTCCTGAATTCCTGAGGAAGAATCTTGCATAAATGTGTCCAGGTGAATGAACGGAACCTGAAAACAGAATAGATTTTGTTGGCCTTGGAGCCAGCTGCAGATCTGCATGGCCTTGTCCCAGCAGGGCTAACTGGGAAGGTGGCAGGTAGCAGGCAGCATCCTTGGCCGGAGAGCCCACCCTCCACAGCAGCCCTGGCTGGAAAACTCTGTTGTCCTGAGGTATCCAAGAAGGGGCGTTCCAAAGGCAGGGTCATGCCTCCGTAGGCAGAAAAGTCTTAAAGAATGTTTACTGTTGAGATGAAAGACAGGTGGCATGCCTGAGAGAAGTTTACCTGTTTTGTTTGGGCTAAGAAGATTGGACGATTTGATTATCACTACAGGCAGAGCTCTATAAACATCAGCGTAAAGGGACGCAGCTGAACATGATCCAGGTACAGCCTGGACCGTGTACCGTTTATGCTTTCACACAGTGGCACTCACCAAGTGGATGGTTGAAAGAGCCATTCTTTAAGTAATTCCTAGAATATGTGGCCTTTTCTCTCAAGTGTAGGGTTTTTATGGCGGTTGACTATGACAAAAAGCTGAGCAGTCTTTAGGCTGTGCAAAGGTGCTTTTATTCTTGTGTCCAGGTGGGTGGCAAGCGACGTGGAATTCTCTTAGCACATGTGACTGGACAATCATCGTGGCTGCCCGCACCACGTTCAAGCGGGGCTGGAAAGCACTGGCAGGGTGGAGGGTGCTGGGAAAGGGGTGAGAGAATAAGGGGTCAAGGTGGGCACTCGGCCCTGGGTCCCGCTGCCTCTGGCCATGACTAAGAGGGAAGAGACCACGGTGTTGCCTGTCTCCCATGGCCAAGCCCGAGGGTGTCCATAAGTGATTGGTAGGATTTATCTTGATAACCTTATAATCAAGGACAGTTACCATTAAGAAATGGCTATGGAGATTGCGGACTTTAAGAGCCTGAGCCACAGGTGTCAGGCAGTGAGTGACCCCAGAGGTTAAGGAGCTTGCCAGTTATTTTAGGGTGACAGCTTGGCGATCTACTAGACAATGCCAGGGCACTTTTCTAGAATAGCGGACTATCCCCTGCTTTGTTGATGGCCCAAGAACTTGTCCTGCCTTTTGTCTATAAAACATTCCCCCTTTGATCTTATCACAATATGCTCTTGTAGGTATTGAATGTGGCAGGAGGAAATCAGAGGAGGGGAAGCGCTGCCCTTCTCATTCATTCCTTTCCGCCCAGGAGGCAGAGCGGTTCTTTCTTGGACATGCTTCCCTTCGTCCTTACGAGCCCCCTCCAGGCTGCTTTCTTAGGCACAGTGCACTTCCTATTTTAAATCAGACCCTTAACCAAATAGATTGAATTAAATCAGACCCTTAACCAAATAGATTGAATACGTGTAAAGCATGATACAAATACTTTGATAAATGGCACCAATACCTGGTTTTACTACCACAGGGAAATGGGTTGGAGCACTTTTCTCCTGTGATGATAAAGAAGATTAAACAAATGCCATTCTTTGCAGGGGGTGGGGGGGCACTCGCTTTCCTGTTTTTGTCTGGAGGGGACACCTTTTTAGTTGAAAACTAGATGTATAATAATATTTACTAAGGTTCTGGGAAAAGAAAAAACACCCTGGGTGGTCTCTTATCTGAACACATCTATTTCTCCCTTAACATCTTATATTCCAGTCCTTGTACTCTGATTACATATGATAACACATCCATCCTGATGGTTTCATCCCTCCCTTCCAGCCTGGGATAAAAGGAACTGGAGTTTTCTGAAGTGCTTGCTTACTTAGAGAGGGTTCTATCCCCACAACAGGGAGAAAGGAGTGGGTGGATGTGGAAAGCTGCTTTCAAGAGTGTCCTGGGGGTTGCATCTGATTTCCCTGGTTCCCTAGCTGAAGGTATTTAGAATCACTCCGGATACTGTGGAGCAGCTTATAGGTGGAATGATTACATCGCAAAGCGAGCACTTGGCATCTTTACCGCACACTTGGCCCCTTGACCTGGCTCACACACAAATCATGCCCTCGGGCCAGAGCGCCCAGCTCATTTTGACACTCGTCCCGCCGTGCCCCACCCCCGAGCCTAGCGGTGCCAGCACCTAAGGAGTCTGCCTTCCTGCCCCCCCCCCACCACGGAGCCGTCCCGGCTGGTCTGCGCGTCCCCGAGCCTCCTCCCTCCTCCTTTCTCCAGCACCTGCCCTGGAGGAAAGTCCTGAGATGCACAACGGAGGGAGGCTTCGCCTGGCTCCAATTTCAACCTGCTTCATCCCTAGCACACTGGCCCCTTCTTTTTATCACCCCCATAGCAGCGCTCTGCTCCTGTAGCCCCTGCGCTCTGGCAAAGGCCTTTAGTAACTTTCCCCTCCTT
Source organism: Catagonus wagneri (assembly GCA_004024745.2). NCBI lineage: Eukaryota > Metazoa > Chordata > Mammalia > Artiodactyla > Tayassuidae > Catagonus > Catagonus wagneri. Next base: position 600,858 of record PVHT020000195.1, read on the forward strand.
TGCTGTGAGATCCGGCTCCATATCCGGGCACTCAAGGGGCCAGCTGGTCTGACCACAGTCTGACTTCCTAGCCTTCTTCACGTCACTGCTCTTGCACGAACCCTTCCAGGCTGGCCCCTTCCTACTTGGGCCTCCTCTTGAACTTGATCCAGACCATGCCTCATGCCTGGGGTGCCCTCTGCCTGCCCACTTAGCTGGTTTTCCATAGCTAACAATACAGTCTTGGAGTCCCCATTGTGGCTCAGAGGTTACAAACCTAATATCCGTGAGGACGTGGGTCAGTCCCTGGCCTCACTCAGTGGGTTAAGGATCCGGCAATGCCATGAGTTGTGGTGCAGGTCGCAGATGCGGCTCGGGTCTTGCGTTGCTGTGGCTGCGGTGTAGGCCAGCGGTTGTAGCTTCGATTCAATCCCTAGCCTGGGAACTTCCATATGTCATGGGTGTGACCCTAAAGGACACACACACACACGAATACAGTCAGTCTTAACTTATGCCACATCATATGCTTGGGCCCATTATGAGCTTGTTGTTTTTCAGAAGTCCCTTAGGCTCCGCTATTTGTTTTTATTATTTTATATGATCTGTGACATCGGGTCTCTTGTACTCTTGTCCTTGTGCAGATTTTGGCTTTTATTCCTGTGAAATACCTGCCAGCCTTGGTCTGGCATTTCCAGTTTGTTGGAAGTGGCATGTTAAAATGACAAGTACCATAGGGGCTCCCAGCTCCGGAGACACCAGGGCTTGGGTCCCAGTGCCACCAATCCTGGCTATGTGTCTTGGGGCAGGTCATTTAACCTCTCTGAGCCTCAGTTTCCTCCACCTTAAAGCCTCCCTCACAGGGCCGCCGTGGGGATTTACTAAGATGCTGTGTATAAAGGGCATCTTGCAGAGAGGGGCCTTTCAGTGGTACTTGTAACCCTAGAGACTGTCAATTCAATTTCACTCTTCCTCTGACCTTGGAAATGGGAAGGCAAGGGCTCTTGCGGGTGGGTCCAGTTTGCTACTGGGGCTGGAATGCCGTGATATAACTTGCTAGCAGTGGTGAGAAAGATACCTAAAATAGGTAAGACTTCTCAAAGGGTAAGAATTTGCCATGGGTGAGATATCAGCAAGCATTTGGAAAGAAATCATGCCATAAATGTTTTGCCTGCTGAAAGTGGGGAAGATGGAGTCTGAGTCCTGCTTTACAGACAAGTCTCACTCCTCCTCTGAATTTAGGGATCACCCAGAAGTTCATTTAGATGACGGTGTGCTTTTCACAGCGCACAGTGAGTCATGTCTCCACGGTTTGTCTAATCTGCATTTTGACATGCTTCTTTATTGTATTATGAGTTGAGATGAAAGTCCAGAATTGCTCTTCTCTAAATTTGATGGCTTCTGTTGTAGAGGTTCGTGATTTACCCCCAATTTCTGGTGGTGGTTTCATTTTAGAGTCAGTTAAGGTGGTTTCCCTTTGCCCTGCTTTTCTGAGCTGTGGCAGGAGTCACAGGACAGGCATTGCCCTCGTTTTGAGCCCTAGACTGTCACTTCGTATAGCTTTCTAGAAAATGAGTCAGACACCTTTAGTGGGTGCCTATAAGCCCTCCTCGGTTCCTAAAATAACAGGCAAGGCCTGAACTGATTGTGTGTGTCCCTGGAAACTAGGATGAAATGTGGCAACCTGAATTGTTTGTTTTTTAGTTTATTTATAAAGAATTCTTGTGGATTTGGGAACATTTCCACGGGTGCAGAACACACCTGTGTTTAGCTTTTATTTCCAGTCACTCAGAAATAGCTCCTTCATCTGTGTTCCCGCCGCCCCCACCGCTGCCTTCCTGATTTGTGCTCAGAGTGTGGTTGAAAGGGTTCAGAAGCCTCCAGCTCTGCTTTCCAACCAGAGAACCTTCCTGGAGAAGGACTGAGCAGCCTGGTGGGGTCAGACAGGGCTCAGCTGTGACGGTGGCACCGTTGCAGGTCGCTCCTTGCTCGGGCCACAGCCGCTTGGGGCAGAGCGAGCCCAGCCGTGGAGAAGGACCATGTCCCTGCCCTTGGCCGACAGCCTACTGGCCTTGAAGCAGTGGCCCTTTCCGCCCAGCCCCCAGTAACCTGGGAGGAAGGGCTTCCCGTGCGACCCCTTTGTAAACAAGCATCTTTGATATTTCTTATCAAAAGGCTCCCCTGAGTGGCTGTTTCTGGGACCCTTAATAAAGCAAACAGAGCCCCCTGTTTCTTCATGGTTAAAAGCCTCTTTGACAGTATCACGGCAAACACGAAGAAAGGTGAGATTTTGACTGAAGTCACAGAGTGGTGGAGCTGGAGGGATGGAGAAGGAGGCAGCCTTGATGTTCACAGGAGAAAATATATGCGCCTCTAGGGAAAGTGAGAACCCAGCAGAGTAACTAAAGGTAGAAGCAGTGTAAGGCACTGCTGCCAAACAATCCCAACCAGGAATTTTGCCCTTTCTTAGGGATGCATCAAGCCAGAGACCCCAAATACGTGGAGCCAGATCTGCTGTGAGGGCAGTTAGGACTGAACTCACCAGCTTCCTCCATCTCTCTCTCCACGTGTCCTCCTCCGTCCTTTCCCGGTTGAGCATTTAACTCAGTAATAGCTGCTGGGCCTGCAGGACCACAGCTTCCCAGCGCAGGACCCTTCTGGGCCACTGGCAGCAACGGCCCAAGACTTGTCGGCTCCCCTCCTTTCCTTACGGGTCTCTGCCGAGCGCATCCTCACAGCAGCCCTGGGAGTTAGGCAGGACCAGCTGTTGCGCCTAGATGACAAAAGAGGAACAGAGGTCCAGAGCACGGAAGTGACTTGCCCGAGGGACCTACAGCAAGTCAGCGGCAGAACCAGGGCAAAGCCGTCTCCCGACCCTGAAGGGGGGCTGGCAGGGCTGGACTGCCCTGCTTCCTGTCGGATGCTTGCAGTGGGTGGGGCTCGATCACCCCCGGAGGTGACTCTTTTGTCTACTTACTGAAGCCCGTGTTGTCGCTGGGTAGATCTAGGGGGTTTCCTTTCTAAATTCATCACATTCCCGTTATTTTATCAGGAAAACAGTATTAGCACACCATTTGCCCAACCATCCGTTCCAGACATGTTGGCATCCGGTGTCCGTGTCTCTGATCTCTTAGGGTCGGGACCAGCCAGGACTTTGTGATTCCATCATCACCTCTACTGAAATAGAAAGAGAGTGCAGAGGAAGTGATGAGCTCAGGGCTAACCTTGGCTCTTTTTTGTGCCCAGAGCCCTCCTCTCTCGTTCTTTTCGCCTGCTTTCTCTCCACGCCCAGCCTATTTTTCCTTCTTCTTTTCTTCTGGCCCCAGGTGCCACTTAGTTTTCTGCTTACTCTCATCATGAAAGAAGAAAAAGAGGGAGAAAGAGGGAGGAGAGAGAGAGTAAAGGAAGGGAGGGAGGGAGGAAGGGAAAGAAAAGAAGGCAGGAAGAAAGGCAGGCGTTCTGATCTCCTTCCTAAGTCATTCTGTTATTATATGTACTTTTGTTTGTTCTAATGTTTATTTTCCCTTCCTGACTCCCTCCTATTAATTCATTAATTGAAACATGTATTCATGTGAAAAATGTTTCCAGACTTTCTCGCTTCTCACTTCACAGGAAGTAAGGATGTTTCCTCGAAGAGAAACGGCTTTAGGAATCACAAGAAATATTCTCAGCTTGGCAAAGAATTGGCTAAACAGATTGCTGGCCTTGACCCTTTCTCTCTGAACTGCTGAAGCTTTTAGCAGAGCTAAAGTGTAGGATTAAATGCGGTTTCAGGGGTGAGGAGTAAATTAGCAGGTGTCACCCTGAAAATGATGACACGCTGACAGACCCATTAGAAGGACGTGTTTTATGAGTGAATGAAGAAGTGAAACGTACGTCTGGGATCATCTGGGTTTACACACATTTGAAAAATGTTGCCGTTCAGCAAATGAGTCATTTATGTCCTAGGATATATTTCTTGCAGTATAGCCTGTCTTGTTAGACTGCGTATATCCTTACTGGGTACAGCAGTCACAATATATCTCCTCCTCAGAGCTTTGGAAACCCCAAGGAATGCAGTTTGCTGTTGTTTTGTCTTCCTCTTTAAAGTAATCTGGCCGCCGGGACCAATGGGAAGATTGCTGACCCCATGAGTGCATTTGATCAAAACTCTTCCTCCTAAGCTTGTTCACTGTCGCAGAGACACAGTTGTAAATGAGATGAGGATGGTAAAAGTAAGACTTGGCGTGGGAGAGAATTTCCCTTTAGCTTCTCAGTAGACAGTCAAAAAGAGTGCCCCTCCCCCCCGCAATGTTCATGTTTGGAGATTTCTCATAGACAGACGATTTTGCATTTGATGCAAATTCTCAGCTTTCTGTGCCTCCTCAAACTATATCAAACTGTCTAAAGGGACCCTGTGTTTGTTCAGTCTAATTGTCATCTGTCTCCTGAGTGCTGTGCTTTAATGGCAGGACATTAGTAACCCTTGCCACAGCATCTTGGGCTACTCATTTTCCAGCAGCACACAGAAAGATCTGCAGGTGGCTTAGGGAATTAGAGAAATTCTTTCTCTTTTCTATTTCCACCCTTTATTTGTATCACTCTGAGAGGGCTATTGTGAGAACTAAGTGATGTTGTGGCTGAAAGTGCTTTATATATAGGAAAGTTAAATTATAATTATTGCTATGATAAGTTATGATAGGAAGAAGAAAAGGCAAAAATGCCCATGGCCTTGGATTTCTTTCATGGTATATTGAGGTCTCCTGAAATTCAAGTCAGTACTTCCCCTGAAATTCCCCATGCATTATTTAACTTTCCTTAGGATGAAAGTAATTTATTACAGTTGCGTAGCCCCTGTCTTATTAAAGTATCCCGAAGCTCTTTACAGTCACATTTACATTTTACTAAAATATACTTTTCTGGAGTTCCCGTCATAGTTCAGCAGAAACGAATCTGACTAGTATCCATGAAGACACAGGTTCGATCCCTGGCTTCGCTCAGTGGGTTAAGGATCCGGCGTTGCCATGAGCTGTGGTGTAGGTCGGAGACGCGGTTCGGATCCCACTTTGCTGTGGCTGTGGTGTAGGCCGGCAGCTACAGCTTCAATTCGACCCCTAGCCTGGGAACCTCCATGTGCCACCAGTGCAGCCCTAAAAAATAAAATAGTAAAATAAAATAAAATAAAATAAACTGTTCTGAGATGGAAAGTGTCATGGGATGCACTTTAAAGTAATTCTTTAAAAGTATATAAGTAATACTCTTGGAGAATAAATGAGAAGAAAGCAGATAGATAAATACAATTAAAGTCAAAATCACTCGTGACCTCACCGCCTTCAGATACCACTCTTAAGTGTTTGAAGTGTATTCTTCCAGGCTTTTGGTGCGTGCCTACACGCACACACACAATTACAGTTGAAAATACAAATAAGATCACATCATACACACTCTTTTGTAGCCCCCTTTGCCCCTAATATCACGCCTATCTTTGACAGCCTGGTTAAGTGGTTCCTTAGCATCCTAATGAATGGAGTACCACAGTCCTTTTTAGTATTTGCCTTGTTTCTGGTTTTTCCCTATGTTAGATCATGTTGCATGTAGGCATCACCTTGTTTGTAAATCCACATGTACATAATTATTTCTGCTACTTTCTGCTGCTCGTGTAACCTTGGACAAGCTGCTCAGTCTTTCTGTGTCTTGGTTTCCACATCCGTGAAACGAGCATGATAACAGTACCTACCTCCCGGTGTTAGAAAGTTTAAACGAGTTGAAGAAGGTAAAACACTTAGAATGCCTGGCTCATAGTAAGTTCTGTATAAATGTTAGCAGTTATTATTTCCTGATGATGCATTGCTGAATGTTTTGCTGCCTCCGTGCCTTTTCAAGGCATTTAAGTGGTGTTCCGAAAGATGGTACCAATTTAGTCTCCCCCCACCCCCACCCCGGGAGCGTGTGAGAATGTTTCCCTTTCCTTGTCATCCCGGAAAACATCATTCTTCCTAATCTCTGCTAATCTGATGGATGTTTGCATTTTTTAAAATGATTACTGAAGTTGAAAATTGTGTCATTTTCCAATTGATTTTTATAAAAATACCTTATATTCATGACATTAACCTGTCATCTTTCACATTACAAATGTTTTTTTTCTTAGTTTATGACTCATAGAGATATTTAAGAAAATGTCATTAAAAATAAATACCTTTTAGAGTTAGAACTTCCCCGTTTTATACTTAACTACATAGTGCAATAAAATTCATCCTTTTAAGAATAGTTGTACTTAAGGCTTTTATATCTTGGGCCTAGTTAGAAAGGGTAGCTAGCTATTAAATGCATTCCTTTTCTGCCTTCCTCGGGGCTTTCAGAGGTTCTATTTAAAGCTTCTATCCATACAGTATTTTTTTATAGCAGCATTCAGAGAACCCCTGAGATTCTGCATTGATGCATACAGGAATCCTCATCTCCTAGACCAGGGCTTGGCAGACTTTTTCTTTAAAGGGCCAGAGAGTAAATATTTTAGATTTTATGGTCTATACAGTATCTATCTCAATTCTGAAAAGCAGTCATAGGTGTCAATGAATGAGCGTGGCTGAAAGCCAATAAAACTTTATTTGTGGGAGTTCTTATTGTGGCTCAGCAGTTAACGGATCTAACTAGCATCCATGAGGACTCAGGTTCATTCTCTAGCCTTGCTCAGTGGGTTAAGGATCCGGCATTCCCATGAGCTGTGGTGTAGGTTGTAGACGCGGCTAGGATCCTGTGTTGCTGTGGCTGTGGTGTAGGCCTTTAGCTGTAGCTCCGATTAGACCCCTAACTTGGGAACCTCCATATGCCATGGGTATGGCCCAAAAAACAAAACAAAACAAAAACTTTATTTGTGGACATTTACATTTGAATTTCCTATAATTGTCATATTCTATGAAATATTAGTCTTTTTTTTTTTTGGTCTTTTTAGGGCCGCACCAGCGGCATATGAAGGTTCCCAGCCTAGGGGTCAAATTGGAGCTGTAGCTGCCGGCCTACACCACAGCCACAGCAACGCCAGATCCGTGCTGTGTCTGCGACCTACACCACAGCTCATAGCAACGCCAGATCCTTAACCCACTGAGTGAGGCCAGGGATCAAACCTTCATCCTCATAGGTACCAGTCAGGATCATTAACCGCTGAGCCAGTGTTTTGATTTTTAAAAACCATTTGAAAATGTGAAAACTCTTCTTAGCTTGAGGGCTTTAGAAATAGGTAGCAGACCATTTGGCCCTTGGACCGTGCTTTACTGGCCCTTGAAATAAGAGTGTCTGGAAACAGACCCATACATATACAGCCAGTTAATTTTCAACAAAGGTGTAAAGAAAATTTAGGAAAGAAAGGATAATCTTTTCAAGAAATAGTATTGGTACAAATGAACATCCGTAGGCAAAAAAAAAAAAAAAGAACCCTAACCTATATTTATTTTATGCAAGAATTAACTCACAATGGACCACAGATCTTCATATAAGACAAAAAGTTATTTATAAAAACATAGAAGAAAGTTGTTAGAGAATGACACCAGAAGCACAGTCCATGAAGAAAAAACTACTGCACTGAACTTTGGTAAAATTTAAAAACTTTTGCGCTGCAAAGATACTGTTGATAGACTGTTGGTGGTGGGTCTGTTTTTCTTACAAGGCCGTCTGAGCCCCAGTATTTAGTGAATACTTGGGTGAATTTCAAGGACCTTGGCTTTGGTCTGAGTCTTCCTGGAAAAAGACTTTGTAATACAAGACCTTGAATCCCCCATAGCAGAGCCTTTCCCGGCACCCCCCGCCTCTGTACCCCGATTCCCCTTTTTCCCCAAGGTGGCAAACTAGTATCGCCATACTCCACCAGTCAGGCCTGACTCAGCTGAGCTGCCTCAGGACCAAGATTTGACCTGGGAATTGTATTTTTCATTCGCTGTGCAGGCCTAGAAGGTAAAATTTGCTGTATATAAAAACAAGACTCCAAACAAAATTTTATGCCAAGGAATAAATTTTCCTAATAGAAAGGCTCAGGAGAAACATAGATTTGTCTCGTGAAAAAAGGGAGATAGAAGGTAAGAATTTACCAATTGCTGCTGCAAATGGCTTGGATGTTCTTGACCTTCATAATGAGCATGGCTACACCCTTCATTTCATGTTCCTTCCTGATGCTTGTTTGTGAAATGAAGATTCCCCCACCCTCAGCCAAGCAGCCTTTTTGGTGTCTCTTAGAGGTGGTACAAGAGCTAAGAACATCTCTTAAAACATAACAAAAGATGCTTTATAAACGCCAGTGTCTTTGTAATGAAGCAAAATGATTTTTTATTACATCTCGTGCCCTTTTAATGAAAGAAAAGTATGTATTTGGATGCAGAATCAATATCATTCTCTAAACATAAATGAAAATGAAAACTTAGCTGCAGGATGCACAGAGATAAATTACGCCCTCAGCCATAAGCTTTGTGTGAGCTGAAGGCACCATTAGAAACAGCTTCTAGAATTTAGTATTAAGTGGTCCTCTCAATGTAAATGATGTAACAAGTAGAAAAGGAGACGTTTTTATGGAAAAATACTGTTACATAATTGTACATACTTGGTTATATTTAAATGGACAGAATGCAGACATGCTACCTTGAGGATTTTCATTTTGTGAGTATGATTTGTTCACGTGCCCTCAGCCCTCATATGTTAGTATTTCTGATCATTCTTTTTTTTTTTCCGCTGCACCTGTAGCACGTGGAAGTTCCTGGGCAGGGATCGATCCCAAGACACAGCAGTGACAACGCCGAATCGCTAGGCCACCAGGGGATTCCCTCTCTGATCATTCTTAAAGGCAGATTTCAAGTACAGAGGAAAGGCCTTCTCTGCAAACCATTTTCACATGTTTACCGATTTTTGAAGTAGATGTACGGGTGTAGAAAATCTTTCATTCTACTGTTAGAAAAAAAAAAAAGGCTGAAAGCATAAACATTTCTTGAGACTTAAGATTGTATAAACTGCAAATCAACAATGAACTCAGGAAGCAGTTCTTTTATATTTGTTGTGACAAACTATACAGCCACGTCCCCCAGGTCCAGGAAATGCCCAAAGTGAATGATGACCCTGGAATTGGGCCGATATGGCAGCATCTGTTGGGTGCTACTCCCTGGAGAGGCTCCAGATAGAAGCATCTTTTTGTTAGAACGAAACCGTCTGTGAACACCGAGGCCTTTGGGCTTCTGCTCTGGGCTGTCTTCTATTAAAGTCCCCTCAGGCCTTCCTGAGTCCCGTCCGCCTGCCTCTCATAATGCCCGTGAAAGCTCTGTTCTCTTTCCGGGGACTGAGATTTTTGGTTGCAGCTTTTTTCCCATTTCTTAGTGACATCTAGACTTCTGTAGCATTTCCTAACCCGTGTGCCATGAGCGGGTTATATGAGTGTAGGATGGTGACCCCGTCAGCTCTCCTGCGTAGATGCAAAGGGCCTTAGGCGGGTAGAACCACTGTAACCCAGCCCCAGGTTGAAGGCCTCCAACAAAGTCAGGACCCCTACGGCATGTCTGCAAAATATTATCACTTTATAGATGGGCCATTATCTGGAAAATGTTGGGTGGCACTAACTTACTGCATATATTTAACTTTTCCGTATAAAGATGTTTAACACTGACTCTGCTTTTCCTTAGGGAACATTCCACCTTCCTTGTTAGCAGATGATGTATATGACTAGCAAGGGAAACTCCAGGATAATTAAAAGCCCTTGTATGTATCTTCATTTCAGAAATTCTGTCTCTAGGACTTCTTTGGGGAATTAGCCCTTGAAATAGCTCAGACTTTTAAAGATAGAGCTTAAAGTATTATTCTACTTAGAATAAAATAAATTCATTCCAATTAAAGAAACATCTTTTCCAGGGAGAATACAATGTCTGGTTGTGGCCATGGTGGAGTAAAGGGCATTAGACTTACCCTCCTGCCGTAGACAGTTTAAAATTGGGCAAAATACATGAACCAGAGATGGGGCCATCTATCAGTTCATCCATTCAGCTGACAGATATTTATAATCAGTATTTGCCAGGCACAATTTGCTAGGTGTTTGGTGGATACAGAGGTATAAAGATAAAGACGCTTTGTTTTCAAGGAGCTTACCGTTTTTTGAGAGCCTTGATGCTCAAAGTGCGGTCTATCAGCCCTGGCATCACCTGGGAACCTGTTTGAACTGCTGAATTGCTGACCAGTCCCAGACCTGTTGAATTTGACTTGGCATCTTCACAAGATCCCTGCTATATGTGGATAAGTCTGCACATTAGCATTTGAGAAGCACTGGTCTAAATCATTGATTCTCAGCTGGCACGTTGGAAGGACATAGGGACCTTTAGAAGGCACTGATTTCTCGGTCTCGCCCCCCCAGGAATTGTGACTTCATTGGTGTGGGACGTAGCCCCAAGTGATTCTTAAATATGCGACCAGCTTTGAGAGAGACACTGGTCTAAGATGTTGCTTTGCACTCTTGACAAAATGGAGCCCCAAATGAAGTGTAGCCAGATTTACAGTTTACAAGCCAGATGGCAAGTTTGTCTTTTCTAAAGATCTGAGGTGCCTAGATGAGAGCCAGGCACAGCGGAGTCACTGGTGACTCTCTGCCGACAGGTTGGATGTCAGGGAGTGGCTCGACATGAGAGCTGTGTGAAGTGGTAGAGTGCTTCTGCCACACTCCCCAGGGCCCCTCTAGCAGGATGGAGCAGATTAAGGCATGATATTGAGACACTGAGGTCTGGGTCAGCCTCCATCCTCAGACAAACCCTGGGGCCTCGGCATCGCTCCCCTGGGCCCTCCAAGTGTGTGAGCGGCTGCCAAGGGGTTTCACTGGAAGATGGCTCTGAGTCCTATGACAGATGCATGTGTGCTTAATTAAGGCACTTCCCTAGCCTCGTGATCCCTCAACATCTCTGGGACCCGCCCCTAGAATCATAGTAATGACAACCAGCAGCAGCAGCAGTTGTTTGCTCTTTATATTCCAAACATCTTTTCCTGTGCATCAAGAAACTGAGACCCAGAGTTTTTACCACCAGGGACCACTTGAGTATCAGATGGCCCAAGTTCACTGTCTTCCTCCTCTCTCTGAGATATCTTGGCTAACCCAAGGTAATGCAGACATAGAGGCTGGAGGACAGCACACCCGAGGCTCTGTCTATTCATTCCTTAAAAGGAAAAAGCATCATTTGCCTTTTATAAGGAAAAATATATTTTACTCTAATACCTGCCTGATGATGAGGCATAGAGAAACCACTTTGCAACTGAATCATAGGAGAGTGAACATTCTAGGTCAGAAATATAATTCTTTCCATACTGCGTGGCTCTTGATAAGGGTCAAGGTGTACTTCCCTCTGCTTACATGAGAATAGATCTGATTTCTAATCATCAGCATTCCGGCAGCTTTCATCTACATGCTGATCTTTTCCTCTTTCCCACTGCAAATTCCCACTTCATTTAAAGGCCATCCCCTCACCTGCATGAACTGCCCTTTCCTCATCCTTACTGGAATCTCAGAATCCACTAGAGTGGCCATTATCTTGGGTTATGCTAATTATGCCCGTGGTATAGTTATCAATAGTATCCTTGGTTTAGAAATGCATTACATGGTCACTCTAAAATCTTCCAGCCTTTTGACCACGCTGCCTCTCTCCTTAGTGCTCAGCTACTGCCTCATTCCTGCCTTTACCCACCTCCACCCTGATGATTGGCCTCCATTTTGCCCTGTCACTCGTGGGTACCGTCTTGCCTCACGCCTCACGTCACTCACTCTTCAGTGGAGGCTGCTTGGGAGCCTCCGGGGAACCAGGCATTGCCTTGGCCATAAGTGCCAATTCTTGAATATTCTTTTCCCTGACCCCAGCCACCCACTCTCCTCCCTGGTTTCGCATTTGGTGATCCCACCCTTCACCTTTCTCATTATCTTGATTCTTGCCCTTGTTCTGTCCTTTCAGGCTTTCTCTTGATCCCACTTGTTTTCAGGCCAGCCTAGCACTCCTGCAGGTGTTTCTGTGCCGTATCAATTCACTGTGTCTGCCTCTCCCACTAGGCTCTGGGCTTGGGAGCCCCAGAAGGACATGACATGATGATTTTCTTTCTTTCCCCTGAATTCCTCTCCTGTCCTGCACGTTTTAGGCCCTCATTAAATAAATCGAATTAACTGCTCTTTTACACTTCCGGAAGAGAAGCCCTCATAGAAATAACTCTCTCTTCATCTCTGCCACCAAAAGCCGAGTTCTTTTGTCGGGTTTGTTGAAGAGGACTTATTTTCCCTTCTCATTTTACTGTCAAAATTTTTCCTGTTTGCCTTAAATTAGCTTCTATTGCTAGCGGGGAAAAAAGTCTCACTTCTCTAAATCTCTGTCCCACTCCAGCCATCTTGACCCTGCGGCTATTTTCTGTCCTGCAGCAGACTCCCTTTTCACTTTCCTTAGTATTCTAGGTCACACTGGCAGTTTTCTTTTTCGAATATACTTATCTCATCTATGAGCCTTGTATTTTTCTTATTCCAGTCGGAAGAATTAGACATATTGCGTTCTACCTTCATGCTTTTCCTCTTTTACTTGAATCCTGCAAGGATTAGCACTGTTAGTGTTTTCTTTAAAAAGCGAAACATAAATGAGCCATTCGAGCTATTCACCACTGATGGGAAGTGTCATAAATATAATGTCATATGCACTGTTTTCCCCTGTAGGCGTTTGTAAATTCTAAAGTTAAGCTGGATAGGCTTTTGCTTATTAAAATTTTCTTGATTGTTTTTCTCACAGATGAAGCAGAAGGCTTCATTGCAGTGGTTCTGGGGTTACTGCTTGCATAAGGCTAATGGGTAACATGGATTTGTACCATTTAGAAAGTTTAAAAGAAAGCCCTTAAAATAATACAGCACTAAATAATACTTGAGTTATGTATGGATGTAGTTATGTATCAGATGATCTGAAATGGATGTGGAGAAAAGTCCAGTGCTCACAGAGGCAAACCCTTCACACGTGAAAAGATTTAAGATTATTATCATTATTATTTTTTTTTGTCTTTTGTCCTTTTAGGACCTCATTGGCGGCATATGGAGGTTCCCAGGCTAGGGGTCCAGTCGGAGCTGTAGCTGCCAGCTTATGCCAGAGCCACAGCAACGCCAGATCCTAGCCACGTCTGCGACTACACCACAGCTCACAGCAACGCCAGATTGTAACCCACCAGATCGTTAACCCACTGAGCGATGCCAGGGATCAAACCCGCAACTTCATGGTTCCTCATCGGATTCATTTCTGCTGCACCATGACGGGAACTCCAAGATTATTTTCGAAGCTGTTAATGATTCCTTGGTACCGGAGCCCTTGGTTGATATCTGTTGTCAAAAAAGGACCTTGCAGGAGTTCCCTTTGTGGCTCAGTAATTAACGAACCTGACTAGGAGCCATGAGGATGCAGGTTCGATCCCTGGCCTCGCTCAGTGGGCTGAGGATCCGGCATTGCCGTGAGCTGTGGTGTAGGTCACAGATGTGGCTTGAATCCCACATTGCTGTGACTGTGGCTGTGGTGTAGGCCAGCGGCTACAGCTCCAATTCAACCCCTAGCCTGGGAACTTCTATATGCCACGGGTGCGGCTCTGAAATAGCCAAAAAAAAAAAAAAAAAAGGGCCTTGTATATTATGTGTGTGTACGCACACGTGTGTTTCATACAAATCTCTAGGCTTCCTGGAATTAGGGATCATGTTCTTTTGCATGTTTAATGTTTGGTGCCTACAGAATGAACTTCAATATATTTTAGATTTAATAAATGTTGAATGGAATGTCGTGAAATGCAAATTAACACAGTTCTGAGTGTTAGGGAAAAGATAAAGGTTTCGTTAGTTACATTCCTAAACATGAGCTTCAAGTTGAGTTTTGAAGATGAGAAGGATGTGTCCAAAAAAAAAAAAAAGAGGAGGAAAAAAATTATACCAGGTATTTCCTCAGGAACAGAGGCTCTCGTTTGAAAGACTTAATTTTTAAGGATTAGGAGTAAAGAAATTCCACCCTCAGCTCCTACATAAGTTTTCCCACTCTCGTTGATGACATAACAGTTTCTCAGGGTTGGAAGAACTTCAGAAGCCATCACATTCTGCCACCACCACCCCTGTTAGTGAATCTCTTCTTTAGGGACAGATGCTAGATTGTTGAGGAGGTGATACGATGTGAGCAGGACCAGAATGCTTCCCTGACTTCTCATTGTCATTTTCCAAGAAAGATAAGCATTCTTTTATATTGTAAGCCTTTGGAACCCGGTTTTGTGCTGGGTAAATCTGAACTTGATGCTTCAGATGTTTGTTTTTTTGTGTGTTGGTTGGGACTAGAACTTACAGTGTGATCAAGGACCCATTTCCCAAACCCACGTTCTCTTCTAAAGGGTCACTCTGTCCTGGTGACAGTTTCCACTGGGGGAAGAGAAAGTGATGAGATGGACCCTATGTTAACTTAGGCAGAATTCTCACAGGTGGAGGTAGAGGCCTTCTCGCCCCGTAGTAATGCTAGTCTTGGACTGAAGAAGATGACAGAAGTCAGGGTTAGAGAGTCTTCATTGATGCCACAAATACTTATTTTATTGGGCATCGTAAATGGTAAAAACCTCAGATGTGTTTCTCACTTTCCTGGAACGGATGCCCTAGCAAGGCGCACGTGAGTCACCTAAGCCATGGCCCACTGGGGGCTTATCGCCAGGCCCCAGGACACCTGCATGTTTGCTACTTGAGCCCTCTTGGCCCCTTCCCCAACCCCCCTGCTATTGTGGAAGACCATAAGTGTGTCTCCATAGGCCCCGAGCAGGAATTCCTCACTTTCTCGAGCATTTATTTGAAAAATCCTCTGTGTTACTAGCACTTTTTTTTTTTTTTTTTTTGGAAAGCCTTCACTCATTTCGGGCTTTAGCTGGAAGCTGTTGCTCACAGTCCGAGTATTGGGTTTTTACTCAAGGATGTGTACTTGACAGTGGTGTGTATGTTGTGCATACACTGGGAAGGAAGACGTGCCCGAGTAAAGAGGTTGACAGCAGGTTAGATGAGTCTTGGATTCGGGCGGTAGAAAGGGAATTGGACACACAGGGCAAATGCGAGACGTGTTATCAAACTACAGCAAATCAAACTTCCAACCGGTTGGACACGGGGAAAACTAGAAGTGGTTCTGTGGCATGTGATTGAGGACCTGGGAAAACCATGAGGCCATAAGGCTCAGGATGGAAGCTTGCCGAGGCTGAAATCTCGCTCTCTCCCTAGCACCTGGCACAGAGTAGGTGCTCAGTAAACGATGGACAAATGAATAAACAGAATTGGGATTATTCAAAGGCAAGCAGTTTTGATCTGGAAGAATGAATAAATATATTCATTCATTTAGTAAGCAAACATTAAGTTCTGTAAAGTGGGGGAAGAGCTTTTCGTGATGACAACTGTGCCCCATCAGCGTGGAAAGGAGAAGGTACATTAATGAGCTTACATAGATTGTGATTCTTCTTATGCTTGGGCGATTGTCGCAAAGCCCTTCTTAATTTCGACAAGCTTTGTGACAGGCTAATCAAAGAGAACATTTGTGCATGTCATGTTTTCTAAACCAACATTGCAGTTAATGAAATAATGTTATTTCAGTAAAATTAAAATGAGGAAAATACATATTCTCCTATCTTGAAGGGGGAAAAAGATCTTATTGATCCAGGGCATCCAAAAGCAGCCCTGGAGTTCCCGTCGTGGCACAGCAAATAGAATCCGACTAGGAACCATGAGGTTGCGGGTTCAATCCCTGGCCTCGCTCAGTGGGTTAAGGATCCGGCGTTGCCTTAAGCTGTGGTGTAGGTCACAGACATGGCTTGGATCTGGCGTGGCTGTGGCTGTGGCGTAGGCTGGCATCTGTAGCTTCGATTGGACCCCTAGCCTGGGAACCTCCATATGCCGTGGGTGTGGCCCTAAAAGAAAAAAAAATTAAAAAAAAAAAATAAAAGCAGCCCTGAGTTTTGAGTCCCAGCCAGCAGCAGCTCTAGCACACTTAAGCTTTTGTTCTCCCATCTGACTTTGGGGTTTGTGCTGATTTAGTCTTTGTAACCATTGGCGGTGGTGGCCTCAAGGAAAGGGCCTCCATTCGCTCTAGAAAGGATGTCAGGCCTCTCCGTAGGGTTCTTATTTACCCCATTTCTCACCCTCCGCTCTCCTCTTTCCCAGGACTGCATCGATGTAGGCTGGTGGGAAGGAGAGCTCAACGGCCGACGAGGCGTGTTCCCTGATAACTTCGTGAAGCTACTTCCACCCGACTTTGAAAAGGAGGGGAATGTAAGTCTCCATGGCTTGGATCTCAGTGAGCCACGTGCTGTCACAATTGTGGTTTCCACGATGGGGCTTGGAGCGTGGGGTGGGGAAGTTTATGGTTGAAGAGCCCCTGGCATTTTAGTCTGATGGACCCAAGTTCTGAGCCCTTGGCTGCCCCATACCTGATGTGTGTGAACAAGTCCACTGACTTCAGCAAGCCTGTTTCCTCATCAGTGAGCCTTATTAGAAGAAGGGTTGTGACATGAATAAACAAGATAATGTGTGAGAAGCGTTTGGCGCAGTACCTGGCAACCAAATAAATGGCAAGAACATTGGGTGTTGCGTTGGTAAGTGGAAGGCCTGCATCCTGCATAGCATGTCCTTGGGGTGGTGAAGTGGCTGAAAAGCACATCGTTAAGCTGAGGATGCAGAGTGAAGGCTGCTACTCTTCCTAACTCGTGTGTGTGTGTGTGTGTGTGTGTGTACGGGCATGCATGTGTCTACATGTCCATATATGTACGTACATACATACACACACTGTACATACACATATACCTCTGATCTGTGCTTTCTCTTTCTTTGTGGGAACCCAGTATATAATGTTGTGGTTTAAATGAGCCAGTCCACCTTTGTTTGCCTCACGCCAGGTATATTGTTTCTCTGATGGTGATGATGTAACAAGACCTGTCAAAAGTTAGAAGCACTTTGTATTCTAAGAGGGCAGTGATTTGGTCTTTTCCAACCTGTTCTGTACCTCAGAGCTCTTTGCTCAGGCTTTCACATGACTTCTGCCCACCTGTCCCCGCCTGCATTCTCTTCATGCTTTATTACTGGACCATGAACCTGACCTTGGAGGTGAGGTTCAGGAAAGGTAGCTGCAGTACTTATGGACTGGTTGCCGGGGATACTAAACAACAATGACAGTGTATACACTGCTTAGATGAATGGATATGATTGTTCACGGAGCTAGATGGTGTTGGTACCTACCAAGATTATGGCCTACGGATCCTTAGATGAGTTTGAAGCCAAGGGCCACACCTTTTAGGCTTTTTAGTAGCTTTCCTTCTTTTATTGTTGAGCTAAATGGTGTTTTTCTCCACATCTATTATTCTAAGAATTAAGTCTGAGGTTCAGAGAATCTAGATTCTGCTTCCCAGTGTTTTTGAGATCCTTGAGACTCACTGCCTGTCCTTGGACCACACTTTATCAGCGTCACCTGGAGCTTGTTAGAAATGCTGGGACCCCACCCTAGACCTGGAGCATCAGAACCTGCCTTTTATCGGGATCCTTAGGTGATCTGTTTACACATTACAGTTTGGGAAGCTCTGGTGTAGATGCAGGTATCTAAGAGATGACAACCCTCCCTTCTAGTTTCCAACCATATTTTAGGAGGAGAATAAATTTATAGAACAAAGAAGGGGTCACCATTCAATAAAGACATTTTCCACCAAGCAAAATCATTTGAGTCATTTTTTTAATGATTTTTATTTTTTCCATTAGAGCCATTTTTATTGATAATGATTGCAGCAGTGGGTTGTCATTTGACAGAATTTATCCCCGAGGAAAACAGACACTAACACTTAGCGATGACTATATAGTAAATGGTTTAAAAAAATAAGACACAGGAATGAGCTTTGGCAAACATTCATAGAGAGTGTTGATTGTGACTCTACACTGCAGCCTTGTATAGACTTGGAATTGAATCCCGGCCCTGTCACTTAATGTCCAAGTTCATCTCACTGAGTATGTCCTCAGTATACTCAGCCCTCTGTACCTGCAGGTTCTGCATCTGTGGATTCAATCAACCTTGGGTCGAAAATGTTAAAAAATAAATTTCAGAAAGTTCCTGAAAGCAAAGCTTGAATTTCTTCAAATCACTGTGCAATGACAACTATTGATATTGTGTTTACATTGTATTTATAACCATTTATGTAGCCTTTACATTATGTTAGGTATTATAACTAATCTAGAGATAATTTAAAGTATGGGGGAGAACATGCATAGGTTAAATGCAAACACTATCACATTTTATATGAGGAACTTGAGCATCTGTGGAGTTTGCTCTCTGTAGGGGGTCCTAGAACTAATCTCCCACGAATAGAGCGATGACTGTATTCTCTTCTATAAAACTGCGAGAATAATCATACTTACCTTGTTAAACTATTGCGAAGATTAACTGGGATGAGGCATCGGGATTCCTTAGCACAGGGCCTGGTCCACTCCATGCATGTTAACTGTTCTAGCCTTTGTAATTACTCTTAGCACAAGTGTGGGGAGGCTCCAGCTAAAACTGTGCGGGAATGATAGGAATCTGACTTTAGTTCATCAAATCACCACAGTTATCTTGGTGTCTTGGTGAACTTGCCTGGGAATTCAAATGCATCTAAGAACTCTGATGAATAGCCTTTAAAAAGAAATCTAGCACTTTATAGTATGCATTTATAGAGACAAGTGAGTATTAGATGGCATAATCTTCATGTCATTTTGCACATTTGCGGGGGAGGGAGTCTGCTGCCTGGCGCTGATGTTTTATGTTTATTCACTCTCTCACTCTGTTGGGTTGCTTCTTTGGGCTGGCCGCCGTGCTGATTGCTGGGAAGCGAAGAGGGCACCTAACAGTCGCTGCCCTTATGGGCTTAGAGCTGGGTGGCAGGGAACCAGCCAGACTGCTCACTTCAACATTCTCCCCAGTCTTTGTGAACCTGGTAAAATGTGTCCACATCCGAATTATCTGGATCCCAATATGTTCATGGTGATGCCTCTCCCTTTGGCCAGGGGACTTTAGCAAGCACACCATCCTAGCAGACAGTTTCACCCTTTTTGGCTCTGACTGAGGTGGCATGATTTTGCAGGCTAAGGTAAAATCTCGATAATTCCTTCAACAAATGGGCAAAGCCCGTGGTTGTCTACATCACAGCACCTTGCTTTCTAGGCCCCAGTCGTATTTTCATGGGGTGATAAATTCACTCAAGTGAGAGGCTCCATGGCATACTTTTCTAGAAGCTCTGTTCTATTACATAAGATATTACAGGAGGACTCCTACTGAGAGAGTGAAGTTGTCAATGATGAGTGGACTCGACAGGGCTTGCTCACTGAGGCATGCATGCTCTTTGCAGCCCATGGGCATCTTTCCCACCCCAGACAAGCAGCCACTCTCTCTTTGATGGGTCTTTTAACCTTGTTCCTAAGAAGCAGAAAACTCAATTTTAGGGAACAGTAGTTATACCTGTCAAACAAAGCAACACCTACAGCTGAGAAGTGATTGTATAATGTGACATTTAGCTTTTAGAAGATTCAAAGCATTACATCCTTTTCATCCCCTCTGGCCTATAAAACCCACTAACACGCTTGGCATTGCTTGTCCCACCAGCCTTTATTACTGCACCCAGAGTACTGGTGAGTTGGTGACAGCGTGACTGGAGAGGGGGCTGTTGGGTGCCGAGCTGACTGTGTAAAGATGATTAGAATCATTAACACAAATGCACTGTGCGAGCGACAGAGTCTGCAACCTTATTCTGCCATCGGTTTCAGCAGATGTCATCTTGTCTTGCCAGTGGCTGGGGTTGCAGTCATTCACCCAGAAGAGAGGGCGAGCTGTGGTGATCGGGGTGAACAGCAGCGAACAGCGTTAGGCATCCCGGAAGTGTTCTGATGAGGCTGGTGTATTGTCTGCTGGGGCTCAGATTTGGGTGGTTAGTCCGAGGCCTTGTGGAGGTCCTGCAGCTCTTTCTTGAGAGAGCTCAGCAGATTCTCTCTCCGTGATGGCAAAGGCTTGGGGGCTTTTCCTCAAGAAATTCCCAGAGAGCACCCAGTCCATCTCTCTTGGTGCAGATTTCAGAGCAGTTATGTAAGCTCCTTATGAGAAAGCCTAGATTCAATGGCTGCCTGTTTATTTTGAGCCTTGACAAAAAAATTGAATATCGGAATGGAAAGATTAAATATTCTGCGAGCTCTGATGAAGCAGCGCGCATGCTCTGCCATCATGACTGAAGGAAAACAGGGAGCTTGGACTCTCTGAACTGCAGAAATGACATCTTATTGTCACTAAAAAAAAAAAAAAATAGAACAGATATTCTGAAAGATGTTTCTGAAAGAGAGCATTTTAAGGAAGTCTCAGGATCCAAGTCTTTTAAGAGAAACCACTGAAGTCACTGGAAGATGGTACTATTGTAGTATGTAGTGATGGGAGGTGGGGGCTCTTCTGAGTTTGTGCCACGTTGAAAATCAGGGCGTGGCTAAGATTCCCCGAGGTGTTTCCCTAGTGAGTGTCCTGCAGTGGAGGGTCTGCCTCAGCCTCAGGGACACAGAAACCTGCCATCAAAGAGCTCTAGGGATGCCTGGGACTGGGAGGCAGGCGCACCTTTGCAAACTCAAAGACTTTCCCGGGGAGCAGGCTGTCAGCTGACTAATAATCACAACAAGAACTGAAATGTCAGCCTGTCTGGAACACACAGGTCTGCCTGCCCTGGGCATTTGCTCCCCGTGGGCTTGATTCTTTAGAAGCCAGATTCTACAGGAAACCACGTTTATGTGGTGCTTTCTGAGAAGGCAAGGAATGAAAAGAAGAGGACCTAGTTGTTCTCATGAAGGGTCTTGCAGACACAGCTTGAGGCCTCCTCATGCACCGGAGGGAAGCCTGAGCCAAGGGCACGGTGTAGCGTTCAGCTAAGCCCAGACGATGCTGGCAAAAGCTCCGCACCTGTAGCCTCAGCAGCTCTCCAGTTTTCTCTGTTTTCATGGCTGATCGGACCCTTCCCGTCCATTGTCATTCTCCAGACACAGTGTGGTACAATCAAGTAGGTTTCCCACATTCTCCATTACACTTGAATGCCAACCTTAAGATCATTGGTTAGGTAGGAGTTTTGTAGTTCCAGACCTTTTCAGGAAGGGAAGCCTCTCGCTTGAGTCCCATAATGGCTGATCCACCGGAGGTGAATTTTGCTGCTTTAACTCCTTCTCTTTACCAAGTTCTTAGGAGGCCTCTTACCTCGGATCCCATCCTCTGACAACCCAGTTTATGCTACTGTCCTCAGCCAAAATTCTCTTTGTTCCTCATCATATTCTTCAGACTTTTGGGAACCACTATTCTTTCTAATTTATGAAGATGCACAAAGAATGATTTCCCTGTTTTTAGTGTCACCCCCCCCAAAAAAAACCCCAAATATGTGCTTATAATAAGCAGCATTAGGAATAAAATTCACCTGTGATATTATTTGTTCATTTAATTTTCTGGGTCACGTCACGTGCAGAGATGGGGGTTATCGAGCTATTGATGTGATCCCAGTACGGCCTAGCGATGGAAGCCCCACCGCGTTTCCCGGAGCAGGCCTGGATGGTGCGCCTTGTCCCTTCTCTGTTGGTCCTGACGGCCTGTGCTGTCCCGCCTGAGCACTCGTCCGGGATACTCTTTCCTGAAGTGGTTCTCTCTCTCTCATCACGCCCCCCCCCCAACTGTCATCTCTTTGGAGGCAGAGCCTGTGTCCCACGCTCCTCTTTCAGGGCCTCTAACCGTGTGTGTCTTAGTCAGTTCAGGCTGTATAACAGAATGCCATAGACTGAATGGCTCATAACCGACAGAAATTTATTTCTCACAGTTCTGGAGGCTAGGAAGTCCAAGATTTGGCATCTAGGGAGGGCCCACTTCCTGGCTCATAGAGAGCTGTCTTCTTGCTGTGTCTTCCTGTGGTGGAAGAGGTGAGAGAGCTCTCTAGGGTCTTTTTTTTTTTTTTCGCAAGGGCACTAATCTCATTCATGAAGACTCCACCCTCGTGACCTAATCTCTTGCCAGAGGCCCCAACTCCAAACACTACCACGTTGGGGATTATGTTTCAGCATCAGAATTTCATGTCCATTCAATGGACAAACGTTTAGTCCTTAGCAGCAAGCTTGGTATACGGTTAGCATTCAGGAATCGCTTGTGGTTTTGTGACAGGCTGTACCTTCCCGTCCTTCTGTCCCTTCCCTCCCACTGGCTACTCTCTCCGGTAACAGTTTGAAAGAGGAGGAAGAGTAGGAGAGGCAGAAAGAAGCCAGATCCCTTGTCAGATGTCTCTGCCCAGACAAAGAGGGGCCCAGATCCATCCATCCAGATGTGAGGTCTGGGCATGGAATTGAGGCAGCACCTCCAGGGCGGGGTAGATGGAGTGAAGCGGGAGGCCAAGGGGGTGAACGGACAGAACATCCTGGAGAGAAACCAAATACCAAAGCCTGGGTGGGAGTTTCCACTGTGGCTCAGAAGAAATGAATCCAGCTACTCTCTATAAGAATGTGGGTTTTACCCCTGACCTCACTCAGTGGGTCGGCGATCCGGCGTTGCCTTGAGCTGTGGTGTAGGTCACGGACTCAGCTCCGATCCCACGTTGCTGTGGTGTAGGCCGGCAGCTGCAGCTCCGATTCGATCCCTAGCCTGGGAACTTCCATAGGCCGTGGGTATGGCCCTAAAAAGCAAACGAAAACAACGACGACAACAAAACAAAGTGTGGGTGACTGTTCCCAGTAGGCTAGCAGTCTGGATGAGCCCAGCCAAGAGGGAGCCCTTGGGTGTAGGCCACCAGGCCAGAAGCTAAGGAGAGGAAACTTGAGAGAGACCCTGCCCAGGGCAGGTTTTGGGGGGCAGCTCCTGGGGATCTCCTGGGCTGGGGACTGCAGGGTGCAGAGGGGCACAGCCCCAGACATGCTCTTCGGTCATCACAAGTGACAGGAGAGAAAAGGACAGAGTGGAGGCCCCTGTGTGCTTCTAGAGCCGTGAGGGGTACCCTGGTCAGGAACTGTCCATTTGTGTCCCGTCTCCAGCCTCACATCCAGACACGTCCAGAGAACTTAGCCAGAGGCCTGGAGGAGGGCCTCCCGAGGCTCAAAATCAAGCCGAAATTTACTTCCCAAACCTTACCGTGTTCCTCTAACAAAGCCCCAGTGAAGGGTAGCCAGCCATCACGAGGACACTCCTCTGGTTATTTGCAACACATCACATGTCTGGGGCCAGATCTCTGAAGGCAAGCTGGCTTAAGAGGCCAAGCGGCCAATCGAAGATCCTGCCAAGGAAGACAGTTGAGCCAGCTGCCGAGCTCCTTCGCTTGGGACCAGCCAGGCTTGCCAAATACAGGGCAGAGTCCTTTCTGAAATCCTTTAGCGGAAAGCAAAACTTGCCTTCCTGCTATCGTCATTCCAGGACAGCCAGATCTGTGTCCTTCCTGCTCATAACAGTAAGAAATCATATCTAGTTCATATATCCTTTGTAGGGTGGTATTTGCTTGTCTGTCCAAGCCAGCGGATCTCCACACACAAGCCTCTGTGCCCTGCGTGTGTGCAGCCGTGCAAGGCATTCTGCTCTCCCAGAAATCAGAAAATGTTAACCCACTGGCTTTGTTAGGAACATTTTCATGTTGGCTCTTTTTTAATGAGCTGCCACAATCTGGACCCTGAGAGATGCGAGTTCTGGGCCCATTTTAGCTACTGCCTGGCTCCTAACATGATCCCTCCAGGCCTCAGTTTTCTCAGCATAAAGGGGACCCTTTGATCATTCAGAGCTCCAAAGTCCTCTGTTCGTAGCAGCGACCTGCAAGTTGAGCAGGATGACGCCACCTGAGTCTGGAGCCGAAGTGTTTTATTTTCACCATGGAGGGAGGAGAATAAATAGAACAAGTGCCTCTAAAAAATTCATGACTTAAAATACTTGACTGAGTTGAAAGGATGTTTCTGTCCGTGCACCTGCAGCAGCTAGTTAATGCTGGTAAACTCAATAGAGAAAACGTTGACCTGCTCTTTAACCTGGCAAATCAGTTATGTGATGTGCTCTTGCCTTTTTATTTGAGCATCATGAGCTCCCGTGATGGAATTTTTGCTGCCACATTTTGCTCCCAATTTACCCAGTCTGCCTTCTCACTCCCCTGTCCTCCTGTGGCATTAAAAGAAAAAAAAAATTGGAGTTCCCTGTGTGTCTCAGTGGTTAACGAATCCGACTAGGAACCATGAGGTTGCGGGTTCGATCCCTGACCTTGTTCAGTGGGTTAAAGATCCGGCATTGCCGTGAGCTGTGGTGTAGGTTGCAGATGCGGCTCGGATCCCGCCTTGCTGTGGCTGTGGCGAAGGCCGGCGGCTACAGCTCCTGTTAGACCCCTAGCCTGGGAACCTTCATATGCCGTGGGTGCGGCTCTACATAAAGGCAAAAAGACAAAAAAAAAGAAAAAAGAAAAAAGAAAAAAAATGTGTAAATACCTTATTAATCATGGGGGCTGTGGTCTAGAGCTACAGGGAACCCTGTTCCTGGTTTTTGTTTCAACTTACCTTAAAAGACATCTCCTTTGAAAAACGTAGCATCATGTCTCATCTAAGGAGGCAGGAAGGCTGAGTTTGATGGAATCAGGGAGTGGAGTCAGTCAAGGCAAAAAAAAAAAAAAAGGAAAAAATGGGACAACTTGTAAACCTCCTCTGCTGCTAAGCAAAGCAGGCATCTGGCCAATGTCGATCAAGTTCCTTTCCGAAGCGCCCCACCTGCCTCCAAAGCACCAGGGCTCCTGACACAACCTCGTACCCCTGCCTCCTTTCTCTTCCTGGGTGCCCCTCTGCCCTGCCCTGTCGCTTTTTTTTTTTTTTTTTTTTTTTTTTTGCCCTTTGTCTTTTGAGGGCCGCACCTGCAGCATATGGAGCTTCCCAGACTA
Organism: Catagonus wagneri; assembly: GCA_004024745.2. NCBI lineage: Eukaryota > Metazoa > Chordata > Mammalia > Artiodactyla > Tayassuidae > Catagonus > Catagonus wagneri. Next base: position 625,725 of record PVHT020000195.1, read on the forward strand.
GGGGTCGAATTGGAGCTGTAGCCGCTGGCCGACACCACAGTCACAGCAATGCCAGATCTGAGCCCCATTTGCAGCCTACAGCACAGCTCATGGCAACTCCGGATCCTTAACCCACTGAGCAAGGCCAGGGATCGAACCCGCTTCCTCATTGATACTAGTCGGATTTGTTAACCACTGAGCCACAGGGGCAACTCCTGCCCTGTCATGTTTTGTGTGTCTGCTGCATCCCACATCTAAGACAACACTCAGGGTTTTTTTTTTTTTTTTCTTTGCCCAGTAATCTTGGAAAATATGATGACTTGTAATTGTCTTTTTTTATTCATGGCCCTGTGGTTTGAGGCAAGGTCCCTGGGGGGACGGCCTCCGTAAGAGGAGGCTCATGTGAATTTGGTTAAAAAAAATGTTCCAGTGGCAGGGAGCGAGGAAGACATCCGGGGAGCGGGCACTGTTGGGGCCTGGCTGGGAGAAATTAGGCCACAGGGCGTTGGCAGTTTCGTACATAAGAAATTACTCTGATTCCGAGGTAAAGGAAGATTAATTGGCAGAGATCCAATGATAACTTCATTAGGTAAACACACATCTGTCCTCAGTCTAATTTATACAAAGACAGAAAAGAGAGGAAGGAAAAAGGAGTCAGGGTGGAGAGCTCGCCAGGGCTGGCAACAGAGGGAGAAGCAGTAAGATCTGAGAGCAGAACACATCCATCTGGTGAAGGGCTTGTACCCATGCGGAGGTGGCCCTTGGAGCGTCCTTCGCTCTTTCTTTGCTGTGTAATAAAGTTTATGTGCATGTAGACAGTACAGAAAAAATATTAAGAAGCACACAAATATGCGGTTATAATCCTGCAAGAGATCAGCCCTGTAAATTGAGTTCTTTCCAAACTTCTCCCCTTTCTGTATATATTGTAACATGGTTGAGCTCATACTGTAGCTGCAATTCGATACCCATTTTTTTTTCTTAATGTTAACATACCACAGCTCCTTGTGCTTTTGTAAACACTGCGTGGTTTATGGCCTCGAGATGGTTCGTGTTGTGGTGAAGCGCATGCCTGTGGGTCAGATAGCCCTGGGCTGGACTCTCAGCCACCCCCCCACCGCCGCCCCATTTAAAATAGCCTGGCAGCTTTGGGAAATGGCTTCATCTCTCGAAGCCTCAGTTATTTCATCTGCAAGATGGGCATAAATAATATCAGTCTTTATAGAGTCATCGGGAGGGTTGAACGAGGCGGTGTTTACTGACTGCCTCTGTTGGTGAAACCGCCTCCTCCAAAGGGGGACGTAATGTTATCTCCTTTTTATAGACAAGAGGTTTCATCTAGGTGAGGGCGCTTGCCCAGTGTCCACAGCTAAAAATGGAAAGAGCCTGGCTGTGTAATGACAGTCACGTTCGGGAGCCACACCTCTTGCCAACCATGCTGTCCCCTCCCTTTGGGGTCACTTGGCCAAATCACCCAGCCAGTAACGAGCAGAGCTGAAATGGTGTGGAGTCCAGAACCTACATGCTGTGATGCTCCCTGAGAAAGTTCCTCGTGGGTCTCGTCTTCTCTGGGTTTTACTTAAAACCATTTCTTCGTGTGCTCTGGTACTGCCTCAGGCACCAGGAGGCCTGGTGGGTCGGGCCGAGGATGGTCGCTCGCTTCTGCCAGTCCCACAGTAGTGTCACAGCAGGACATTTTCAACATACAGAGGAGTCCACGGAGCTTTTTAAAAGCCACAAGTAGGAGTTCCTGTCGTGGCTCAGTGGTTAACGAATCCAACTAGGAACCATGAGGTTGCAGGTTCGATCCCTGGCCTCGCTCAGTGGGTTAAGGATCCGGCGTTGCCGTGAGCTGTGGTGAAGGTTGTAGACGTAGCTCGGATGCCGTGTCACTGTGGCGAAGGCCAGTAGCTACAGCTCTGATTTGACCCCTAGCCTGGGAACCTTCAAATGCCATGGGTGTGGCCCTAAAAAGCAAAAAAAAAAAAAAGTCACAAGTATATAATAGCCAGAGAGGGTCAGAAGTAGTGGCAGCAGCAGCGTGGATTATAGGTTCAAACCCTCCCATTTCCTTCTCTTCATAATGGTTTTGATAATGAGATGGTTCTCTTCTTGACTTCGGCCCCCTTCTTCCCCGTCCAAGAATGGCGTCCAGGAATTGTGGCCTGACGCGACTCCTGGCCCCAGGACATTTGGCAAGTCCAGCTCGTTTCCCCTCCTACAGCCAATCATAGGTGAGCAGGGAGATGCCGTTGATTGCATCGCTGTCTGGTCACCTCCCGAGCAACAGAGTGTGAGAGAAAAACAAATAGCGGCTGATAGGCAAAGAAACTCCATTCCAGTTTCCAGGGTCTGTAGAGGAACCTTGCCAGCAGCCTGCCAGCCTTGCGGTGAAAGGGGGCAGAGGGCCTGTTAGAACCCTGCCCAGCCACATGGGCCCCTGAGCCTGCATTTTGTTGCAGGTCCCACATCCAGAGCAGATCTAATTTAGAGCCATCCCAGCGATTCGTTCTGAATCGCTTGGTTATTCAGCAGATTAAATCTTAATTGCAAATGCGGTTTCAGCGTAGGAGTACCATTGTGCTTGCTGGTTTCAGGCCATTTTTGCTGAGCCGTGCTTTTCCAGAAGGCTGTTACAAATTTAGAAAGGGGGAAATGGTATTTCATTTGTCCATCAGAGCTTTGTTTTGCAGACTGAATTTATTTTAGTGTTTGTTTAAAGGTGCCAAAACCTGACATCCTTGGAGAGAGAATTGCTCAAATTTTTTTTTTTTTTTTTGAGAGCTTCTCTGGACGGTCCAAACTGTATCTAGAAAGCACTGTATGTGGTCCTTATGTGAGAGGCCAGGCTGGCCAACAATCTCATGTGGTATCATTCTGATTAATTTTTCAGAGACCCAAGAAGCCACCTCCTCCAACAGCTCCTGTCATCAAGCAAGGGGCAGGTAATGTACCTTTCCCTCCCATCACCACAAGGCTCATCTTACTCTTTGTGTTTCCAGCATCCTTGGTAAGGCTCAAGAGTCTTAGATTCAAATCTGCCACAGGTGACCTACCTGGAGAGTTACAATTGGGTCTCAACAGGCAGGTTTGAAATATACTGCTGCTTTCCCTAAAAAATAAACATATCATGAAAATGTATCCCTGATACAGAAAAAAAGAAATCTAGCCTCCCAAAGAGAATGACCAGAAGGACTTTGTTTTCAAATAAACCAGTTTTGTTTGCTTTGTTGTTTATCTTTTAAAGTTTTTTTTTATTTTTATTTATTTGTTTATTTTAGAGCTGCACCCGCAGCATATGGAGGTTCCCAGGCTAGGGTTCGAATCTCAGCTGTAGCTGCCAGCCTACGCCACAGCCACAGCCACAGCCACAGCCATGTGGGCTCTGAGCCACATCTGAGATCTACACCACAGCTCACGGCGACGTTGGATCCTCCACCCACTGAGCTAGGTCAGGGATTGAACCCGCATCCTCATGGATACTAGTCAGATTCTTAACCCGCTGAGCCACGGCGGGAACTCCTGTTTTTATTTTTTTTAATAAACGGCTTCTGTGGAGAGCAGAACCAGTTGTCTCCTTTCACCTGTGCCTGGCCATCAAGGGTCAGCTTGGGGAGACCTGCTTCCCATGGGTCCCAGCATCACTGTGCGTGTACAGCAGTGCTGAATTTTCAGTTTCTGTCCCTTGTGGTTAACCAAAATTTATGCTTACTTCACTTACCCTCAACAACAACAAAAAATGTTTTTGGAGCAAAACTTTCCCTCGTGATTCTTTTTCCGATTTGGAAAAGAGTCCAATTTAATTCACTTTTTCTGTGTGGCTGAGATATTAAGGTTGAATGATAAGGGAAGACCTGATGTCATCGGACACGTGGTAACTCATTGTACACTGAAGTCTCATACAGAAAGATGAGTGTCCGTAGTTTCCTGTAGCACTCCTCTTTAAAATTTCAAAAAACAAATGACAAGGAGAAATTCCTCCGTGAATCACTAGTTAAGTGGCATTTTTTTAAAAATTAACAATTAAAACAGAAGAAGCGTAGGGGTAATTTTCATTCTATACATTCATAATCGTGACATTTCTATAGCATTTAAAGTATGAATACATTTCCAGATTAGTTTATTCAACAGATTTATTAGGAGTGTTTTTGTTCCATTCTTGTGGCCCACCAGGTTAGGGGAAAAAATCCTCTTGACCCCACCTTTCCTTCCCCTTCCCTTCAGCATGGTTGAGAATTACAGAGATTAAGCCCTGAAATAGGATGTTAATTACATCTCCTGCTCAGCCCCCAGCGTTGTTTGTGTTGAGCAGTTTAATTTTGCCACCTAGTGGTTCTGGCCGGATAAATATTGTGCTGCAATTAAAGCGGAGTGTTGATTAGCTTTTTTTCTCAAGCCCCTTTTCCGTAGAAGTCTTGACGACAGGTTAGTGACCAAGGAGGTGAGCTGAGTGGTCTCAGACTCAAGTAGCCTAGAGCATAACTAGGATTGGATGTAATCCATAGGATTGTCCATTCCTCCTAGAGACATGGAGTTGTCTCTAGGAATGATACTGAACTTCTTCATGCTCATTAGGAGACTAGATCGCAGCATCGTAGGCAAATACTTGCCCTCTTAAAACAGTTTTACCAAAGGTTATGCTGGATCTCTGTGGGGCAAAGCAAGGTGACATTTAATCTTCCTAGATTTCTACTACTGCTCATTTGTTCTGCTGCATGATCTTGGGAACTGCTCTGTGACGGGGAGGTAGATATTCATATTTTCTTATCACCTTTCCCTGTGTTTGGTTATTTGATCCAAAAGATCACATATCGGGAGAGTCCCCATTGGGGCGCAGCAGAAACGAATCTGACTAAGATCCAAGAGGATGCAGGTTCGATCCCTGGTCTCACTCAGTGGGTTAAGGATCTGGAGTTGCCGTGAGCTGTGGAGTAGTTCGCAGATGTGGCTCAGATTCCATGTTGCTGTGGCTGTGGCGAAGGCCAGCAGCTGCAGCTCCGATTCAAGCCCTAGCCTGGGAACTTCCATATGCCACCAATGCAGCCCTTAAAAAAAAAATCAGATAATGAACTTGAGGGACATCAGATGCAGTGTTTAATTTGTACTGAGTCATTAAGGAGGTTAGGTAAAGTGTGTGTTCAGTGGATTTCAAGTTCTTTTGGCTTCTGATGCTGTGTTATTGAGATTTTAATACCAAGCACCCATTCTTTGGGTTGGTCATGTAAGGATTTTGTCAAGCACGCAACCAAGTCCATAAATCAGAGGCATAGTCGTGATGGGTTTCACATGTTAGTTATTTTCCAAGTGCTCTTAGGTGCCTGAGACCACTGACACTGATGAAGACCCCAGGTGAGGGAGCAGCTACAGCCCATGTGCATAAAGAGGAATTGCTAATTGATACATTTGGCAAAATGTAATACTTGAGGGATTCAGATGCAAAATGAAAGGACCTAGGGAAAACCACCATATTTTCTCTGCCCATCCCTCTGCTTGAAAATGTGTTTAAGAGGCACAAACTACCAGTTATAAAAGAAATGTCACAGGGATATAATGTACAGCACAAGGAATATAGTCAATCATATTATAACTTTATGCACAAATATTGAAGCACAGTGTTGTACACCTCAAACTAATATAATATTGTAAGTCCACTATACTTGAATTTTTAAAAATACGTGTCCTGGTAACTATTGCTGCATAACAAGCCACTCCAAATTTGGTGGTGTAAAATAGCAATATTCTTATGCCCGTGGATTTGTTTATTCATTTATATGAATTCCTCACACCAAGTAATTTCCTGTGACTATTTTGATGCCTTAAGAAAGTCACATTTAAATATCAATAAATATTAGTGGTGTTCTTGTGAAGTAGGGATGTATAGGCAGGCAGACTTAACGACATATGCCAGAAGTGGTTTCTGCTCTGTTTCTAAGCAGCTTGTGTTTGCCAGATAACACCAGCACTCAGTTAGGAAAAAAAAAAAAAATGTGTTGACTTTGCTGTACCTGATAAATATTTAAAATGCTAGTGCATCTAATAAATGGGTGGGGGAAACATTTTCAAATCATTGTTCTCCTTACCTCCCCCTCCCGCTCCAGGTACCACTGAAAGAAAACATGAAATTAAAAAGATACCTCCAGAAAGACCAGAAACGCTTCCAAACAGAACAGAAGAAAAAGGTATGAAATCTAGTCTTTGTTGGCACTTCTAGAACAGCAAGAGACAAAGCTGTCTGTCACAGGGCTAGTCGGTATTACCCACTTGCCTTTTCTTTGGAGTATGGTGATTATGGTTTTGTGTTGATTGCTTTCAAATTTCCTGTCTCTAAGGAAATAGGAGAGAGGGTTGTGTGGTACTTCTTTGGGCCAGAATTTCTCATCAAATGAAAAACAACCAGCTCACTTAACACATTGGGGCTCTTCCATCCCACTCTTCCTGCCATCACTGCCCCCCCCCCACAGCATCCTGAAGTCGAGATGCCAGCTCTCAGTCCCTAGGGGGCCCAGATGTGTCTGCCATGGTTTGCAGCCAGCCTAGTGTCCCAGGTGCTCGTTGATGGTTGACGGGAGCATGTGGCTTAGAGACATTCCTGTGTAGACAGATGAACGCTGTCAGTCACTGCCGGGCCTTTGACTTGGGCTGTGCTGTTACAGACGCGCACCCTCGGTCAAGAGTGTTGAGGGACGGTTGGCAAAGCAAACCTGGGAGAAGCAGCCCGGTGCCCACAGTCCCCTTAAGGGGGTCAAAAAATGTCCACTTTCAGGGACATACCCAAAGCTGAATCACAGTCTGTTTTATGAATGTGTTTGACTCCTATGGCCCAAGTGTCCCTCCCAAAGAAATCTGCAGCGCTCCGCAAGGACTCATTTTATTAGGTGTCTTAAGATTTGATTGATCACACATTTTATGGGGAAAGTGTTATATTATTATTATGAACAGGAGGCAGAGCAAATTCCACTTGGAAAAGCAGTTATTTGTAAGTCACAAGAGAAATGCTGAATTAATGAATGTAATTATTTGGAGGTGCTCCTGGGTGCCCTCATGAAATTTTATTGTGAAATTTGATATTTAATATCAGCCTGCCAAAAGTTTTACCAATACTGTGAGCTCTTAAGAAGTTACACCTCTTCCTTTCACAGTGAACAGTCAAAACTCGAGTTGCAGAACCTCATTGTAAAGCCAGGTCTGTGTCACAGATCCATGGGAAAAAAAAAAAAAAAAACAGCAATTGAATGAGTACCATACAAATAGTTCTTTGATCAAAGTGTGCGTTGTGACATAACCAAACACTACCTCTTGTCCTCGTAGAGGACACATGGCTGGTTTTTGGCTCATGGCCAGGCTCTGTGATGAGGACACTACCTGCTCTGTTTCCATGCGAATGGACCTGATCGGCGTGTGAACAACCACAGTAGTTGGCTGGCCTGGTTCCTTCCCCTCCGGTGGTACAGAAGCCCTGGTCAAAAGCAACAGGGAAGCCAGTGAACCAGCCCCCACTTGAGACTTGGCCTCTCCAGTAGGCGGGCATAACCCCCTTCTCCCATTCGTTCCACAGGCTGCCGATCTCCAGCCCCTCCCTTGTTTTTTGTTTGCTTGTTTGCTTTTTAGGGCCACGCCTGTGCCATGTGGGCATAAGCTCCCAGGTTAGGGGTCGAATCGGAGCTACAGCTGCCGACCTATGCCACAGCCACAGCCACGAAGGATCCGAGCTGCGTCTGTGACCTGCACCACAGCTCATGGCAATGCCGGATCCTTGACCCCCTGAGCGGGGCCAGGGATCAAACCCTGGTCCTCATGGATGCTGGTCAGGGTCGTTTCCTGGTCTTCCTCCACCTCCCTTCCTCTTCCGGTCCCTCCTCTGGTCCTTCCTCTAGTCCCTGTGGACAAGTCAGGGTTCCCAGCATTCCTAGTTGGAGCCCATCCCCCTCCTGCAGTGTCGTGGGGACGAGCACAGTGATTTCTGTACGGCACCTCATGGGCTTTTTAAAGCTTTGCCAATCGGCCCGGTCACCCAAACAGCATGAGTTTGTGTTTGTAGGTAACCCGTGTTCAGAGTTCCAGCTTCCAGGCCCTCCAGTGGGCAGCTTTCTGAGGTTCCATCTTTTAAGAGAAGCATGTGGATGCATGCCCTTTACGGCATGCACAGGGCAAGGCTAATTGGGGACAGAAAACACTAAGTTGCCACCAAATGCCGCCTGGTTTGGCCACTCGATCTGGCTTTAATTTCATTCTCATAGCTCTGGTGCCCAAAACCCTTGGAAATCAAATGCCTGTCAAGTCCCGGTTTACTTACGAGGTTAAACTGTGCACAGAAAGAATCCAGAACTAGTTGTCTTTCCCTGAAATGCTCCCCGTTATTGGCTCCTGACACCTGACACAAGCCGACCTGGGAGGTGTCAGGCATCTTTCCTCCTGATAGCCAGCAGGTCTCATGGCTCACTTACCAACCCATCAGCCGTTTGCTGAGCACCTGCTTTGTGCCAGTCACCCTGTGGGTTCTAGAGAGATGACCAAACATGGGCCCTGACCTTGAGGGCTGACAGCCTGCAGGCTGTGCCAGAAGGACTCAAGTGGAGCCTGTATATAAAGGCCCGACGAAGTGCCAGTAGGAGTTTTCCAAAGGTGGGCAGTGGCCAGCAGGGCCCTCAGGCAGAGGGACGAGGGTGAGCACAGCCAGTGGGCCACGGCTCCATGGGGCTTTCTCTAACCTGACAAATAGTAGGTGATGCGCTTCACCTTGGCAAGTGGCTTCAGTGATTTTTCTAAGGCAGGAAATAAGCAATCTTTAGTACTGTCACTTACACTCGTTCTATCTGTCTTCTTCATGCTTCTTTAAACAATGACTTAAAGAAAGACCAGAGAGAGAGCCAAAGCTGGATTTACAGAAGCCTTCTGTTCCTGCCATACCGCCCAAAAAGCCGCGGCCACCCAAGACCAATTCTCTCAGCAGGCCAGGCGCGCTGCCCCCGAGGAGGCCGGAGCGACCCGTGGGGCCCCTGACCCACGCCAGGTACTGCTCTGCCCTTGATGCTGACGGTGGGGGAGGGGGACCACGGGACGCAGGGCTCTGGTCCCTTGGGGGCCTTGCTCCCGTGCTCAGGCAGAAGTGGGTACGAGGCTGGGAGGCGCGGCCTGGGTCTCAGGATTAGCAGGTGGGAATCCAGGTCCCAGCATGTAGGCCCTGCTCCGCGTGGGGAGCTCCCCGTGCCTCCCTGGAGCAAGGCCAGCTGACCTTCCAGCTGGAAGTGTGGGCGGCACACATGCACGTCCTGCTGGCCTCAGTGTGCACGTCTCGTGGGCAGCTCTGTCCTCGGAGCCTCTCCCTGCCCTGTGGCGCCTCCCTCCACGCTCCCAGGCTCCCCCTGCCCCGCCTGTGCAGCCCTGTTGCAGAACCCAGGCCCCAGACTGGCAAACGGTGCCCGCATCTCTGAACTCTGAGGCCCTCGGAGGCCCAGGGCGTGTTTTGTTCAGGCACGTTTTCCAAGATGGGCTTGGAAAAACTCAAACTTGTGTGCTGGCTGGCTGGACACATGTGTTCGTGATGTGGAGTCAGGAGGTAGACGTTGTGCCTTCCAGACCAGGGACACCGAGCACGGGGAACTTGCGTGTTGCTTTCTCTCCACAAGTTCATTGCTGGAGCTTTCTGCCGTCGCATGTATATTATATGTGTTGATGCCGTATACCGGAGAGCAAGTCGGTGACCCAGAGGTCTTCACGTGGACTTGTCAGCACGCAGTAACTCGCTGGATTTTTTGTTCTTTTGAGCTGTGTTTGCATGGTGAGAATCTCATGGGGCTTTGGTGCCCTCGTGTTGGAGTCAGGCAGGCTTCCGGCCTCACGTCTCACCCCACCTCGTAGGAGTGAGAGCCTCAGCAAGTCGCCGTCCCCCTCGCCTCCCTTGCCCCGTCTGTAGATTGCAGGCGATTGCAGGATACGCCTAAGGTGACGGAAGGATATAGTTCCCAAAGATGTAGCCCCACGCCTGTAAATCAGCCTTGCTCCCGTTGTCATTGTTATTATTGTGTATCGAACTAGGTACGCTGGAGCAAAACAGAAACAGCTCATTTTCTTATGTAACGGTTCGTAAGCATTCAGTGACATGAGGTACGTTCTGATTGTTGTGTAGCCATCCCCATCGTCCGTCCACAGAGCTCTTTTCATTTTGGAAAGCGGAAACTCTACCCCCCTTTAAGCAGTAACCCCCAGCCCCCTCTTCCCCCAGTCCCTGGCCACCACCAGTCTCTTTCTGTCTCTATGAATCCGACTGCTCTCTAGGTGCCTCCTAGAAGTGCAGTCATTGGTCTTTTGTGACCGGCTTATTTCACTCAGCCTGATCCCCGGTCGATCCATATTACAGCATGACTCATTTCCTCCTAATGACAACTACAATAACAACAATCCCCCCAACCAACCAAATCGTGCAGCAAGTACCCATGTGAGTGGTTGGGCCATGTCAGGGTCTCGGCCTGCTGTGCTAGCTGCGCCTGAGCCCACGTGCAGAAGGCCAGCTGCCCCTCAGGTGTGTGTGAGCCCGTTAGAGGAGTGGCTGGCGCACCTGTGTCGTTCTGCAGGTGTCTCCCAAGGGCCCATCAAACAACTGCCCCCCTGTGATCGCCCCAGAGGAAACCGATGGGACAGCGGCTGTTAGCACAAATTCGTGGGCTGACACACAGTGAGGCCAAACAAACCAAAATGTCAGAGTCTGGAGCAGAGAAAGGTTTATTGCAGGCCATGCCGGGAGATGAGTGGTTCATGTCCCCACCAAAAGCCCAAACTCCCCAAACCAAAATTGCAAAGCATCTTTAAAAGCCAGGTGATGGGGCAGGGGATCGCAGAGCACGTGGTCATCTCATGCGCAGCTCTGTGATTGGCTGCTGGTGAGGTCACAGGTCAGGGTCACAGGGATTCACAGTATCCATCCTGAGGCTCTCGTAGGTCTGGGGGCTCATGATCGTCAAGCAGTTACTTTCTTCCATTTGGTGATGGTTTTAGCATCTGTACAACAACTCAGGAAACGAGCATCAGATACTATCATTATGTAGGTACTTCAGAGAGGAGCTAAAGCAGAGGAAGTGGGGGAAGGGCCTGCCCCCAGGAAGGCCCCAGAGGGTTCTGTTCAGTTACAGGGCCTCTGGTGAGTTGGTCAGGCCCCTTTGTATCGTGTCTTCTTCTGGTGACGGATACACAACATGATGGGGCCGCTTGGCAGCCCCAGTGACCTTAGCAAGGGCCACGCCAGTAGCATGGTCAGTCCACAAGATGACAGCTCGGAAGAAAAAGGTCATGTAAACCCAGGTGCTTCTGAGGAGAATGTGAGCTCCCTGAGGGCGCGTGGAGCAGCAGGGGTCGCACATCACTTTGCAGTGGGTAAAAGGAGAACAGAAGCCATGCTCTGCCAAATTCTTAGGGTCTTCCAGGGACTGGAGGCATTTCGATGAAGTCAACAGTGATTTCCGGAGTATTCCTGCTGCTCTCTCTAATGATCTGATTCGAAGAGAAGTGCAGTTCTAGGAGTTGCCGTCGTGGCTCAGTGGTTAACGAATCCAACTAGGAACCATGAGGTTGCGGGTTTGATCCCTGGCCTTGCTCAGTGGGTTAACGATCCGGCGTTGCTGTGAGCTGTGGTGTAGGTCACAGATGTGGCTCGGATCCCACATTGCTGTGGCTGTGGCGTAGGCCAGCGGCTACAGCTCCTGTTAAACCCCTAGCCTGGGAACCTCCATATGCCACGGGTGCGGCCCTAGAAAAGACAAAAAAAAAAAAGGAGTGCAGTTCCAATGGCTTCTTCACCTTCAAAGGTTGCTATCAACCGTCATTATGAGCCATCGATTAGACCTGCACTGACGCAGGGAGTAAATGCTAACTGCCCACCCTCTGGGCCCCATTTCCCTCCCGCCTCTGCTAGCTCTTCCCTGCCTCCAGCTCTCCCAACACTCAGTTGTCGATTCGAAGTACAAGCCACCAGGGAAGGTGCACAAGGGGTTTGTACAGAAGCCAGCGGGCAGCGTAACTTTTCTTCGCGTTGTAAGTGGCATCAGAGCAGCCTGGGAGAGGGTGGGCAGTCCCCCGACCTCCCAAACCCCCAGGGTGCTGGTTTGCAGGAAGAGGGGGGTGGGAGGAAAGCCTCTGGCTTCCTTCCTACCAATCCTGGGAAGCGGCAGACCCGGGCTAAGGCTGGGTGCGTTTGAGGTGCAGGCATGCTCTGGCCACGTGCTTGGCCAGTTGCGGGGAGGTTGGCACCTTCTCTGACTCGGTGCTTCTCAAACTCTAGCATGCATCAGAGCCACCTGGAGAACTTGTTCAAACCCGTGACTGGGCCCCACTACCACGGTTGCTGATTCCGTAGCTCTGGGCGAGGTGGGGAATTTACATTTCTGACAAGCTCCCAGGTGACGGTGATGCTGCTGGCTCAGATCCACGTCGTGAGAACCCCAGGTTTGGTCTGGTTTTCGTTTTTGGCCGCCCTGTGGCATATGGTGTTCCCAGGCCAGGGATCAGATCCAAGCCGCAGGTATGACGCCTCTGCTTCCTGTCGCTGCAGAGATGCCGCCAATCCCGTTGCGCCACAGCGGGAACTCTTCTCTCAGGTTTTCGACAGTGCCTCCTTCCTTCCCTGGCTGCCTGTCGTGCACCTGCTAGTGCTCCCTGACTTGGGTGCCCCGTTAGCACGCCCGTCTGCTGGAAGCCTTCCCTTATCTCTCACAGCTGCTGTCTCCTCCAAACGCCTGACACCCCATGTTTAGCCTGGTGCAGGCCCCCTGCTGTGCCACTTGGAATGCTCGCACCCCCGGACTCCTTTACCAGATTTAAAGCAGATCAAGAGTGTGTTTTGTCATCCCCACATGCTTTACGGGCTTGAGCATATGGTAGTGGCTCATTTAATACACTTGTTGCATGCCATGGTTCCTAACGATGGCGGGGGGCGTGCCAGGGCTTACATTTTGTTCACTTTTGCTCTCTTGTCATCCTTCCCAGCCCCTTTACAAGCTCTGTAGCGTGTGTCTTATGTTCTGGGTCCCCTGGCGTGCCGTGGATTTCAACATCAAAACATTTAAGAAGATGGAAGAAAGGCTTACTCTTTTCTCAGTATCTCATGCACTTCATGTTTTTTGCTAAGCAGTTATGTTGGGCAACCAACCCATATACTGGTGATGAACTTGTCCTGTTCTGCCAAATTAGCTGAGGTAGGAATGTTAACGTCAAACAATTTTGTGGCGGTGGGCCTCCAGAGAAGGGTTATTTTCTGCTGTGCAAGTGCAAATCTTCACCAGGATTTATCTGACCGAAGGAGTGGATGGATGGACTGACGGATGGACGGACGGACGGATGGACGGACGGATGGTGGAACACATGGATGCACAGTCACTATTTGCTGTTCTTGTTGGGAAGAAGGCACTGCTGCTCCAGCTGCAGCGTCTGGGCTCAAGCTTCCTCTCACAAGCCAGAAAGCTGCCGCCAAATGTGCCTTCCAGAAGGGAGTGATTTCTTTCTATTTAAGCAGGGACTAGCATCTTTTACAAAAAGGAATACATAAGTTTAGGAAGAGGAGAGTCATTTTTAGATGCATTTACTTAGCAGAAATGGAGTGAGGGACTGCCTTGTCCCAGGCACTGTTCTGGATCTTAGTGACAGCGGGGTTCAGGCATTACACATCACGGTCTTCAGGAATCATGTCTAAGGGGAACCAGGACACCAGTGCCATTTTATATCCATCTGGGCAAGTAGCCCCATGCCTTTAACATACTTCCCGACAGTAAGTGTAGGTAGAATTTAAATAGGGAAAAAAAAAAAACCTTTTCAAAACAAATTTAGTACCAGAGTTGATTTAAAAATTGAATGATAGTAGAAGATTCTCCTAGGTTCTAAGTGCCTCCTTAGCTTGCAAGTCTGTGCCATGGAGACACGCCAGTTATCATCTCACAGCAGGAAGGCAGGATCTGCTGGTCTTGTGCAGCCCAGCACATAACAGGTGGTTGTGATACAGAGTATTCTCTTTCCCTCTGTCTTTTTTTTTAACTCAATGAGTGAAATTTTTTATTACATTTATAGTTGTACAACGATCATCACAACCCAATTTTTTTGTCTCTTTTTTTTTTTTTTTTTTGTATTTTAGGACCACAATGGTGGCATATGGAGGTTCCCAGGCTAGGGGTCCATTTGGAGCTGTAGCTGCTGGCCAGCACCACAGCCACAGAAACAAGGAATCTGAGCCACATCTGAGACCTATATCACAGCTCACGGCAACACCGGATCCTTGACCCACTGAGCAAGGCCAGGGATCGAACCCATATCTTCGTGGATGCTAATCGAGTTCGTCAACCACTGAACCACGATGGGAACTCCTCTCTCCCTCTGTCTTCACACCTGAGAAAGTGGAGTCTCAAAAGTATAGAGTCTAATCACTTCTCTTGATATTTGATCATAGAGATATTTCAAATGACCAAAGACACCTAAACCTTTATGTGTGTTGTATACACACATAGGAACATGGGATGTTCGATGTCTCATAATGTGTATTATCGATTTAATAAAGATGGGATCAGAAGCCCCCATGAGAAGAAGTCCTGAAACTTGGGAGAAGGGTCTAAGAGAAAAGAAAAAAAAAAAAGAAAAAGAGAGAGAGAGAGAAGAATCCAAGGAAAAGCAGGAGAGAGGCAGATTGTCCTGAGCTCCAGTCATTCGCAAGCAGGGGGAGGCAACGAGCCAAAAACCTGAGGGGCAGAGCAGGTGTGTGCCTTCAAAAGAAAAAAGACCCACAGGGGAAAGAGGTAAAAGCAGACTGGCTAGACCAGAACAGGTTTGTTAATCCTGCCAAACACAGACACCCCAAAGAGTAGGCAAGCGGGAGCAGGACCTTTGGTCCGAGTTGCCAGGGAGCTTTGCCTGTTGCCTGCTGCAGCACAGAGCAGCTGGTGTTCTCTGAGTGGAGGAGCAGGTGACTGGCCGGGTGGGGACGGTCCAGGCTGAGGGTGGGGTGGTGAGTGATAGACAAGGGCTCTGGGATGGAGGGGAAGGAAGTAAAGTGAAAAGAAGTAAGAGGAGGGAGTTCCCATTGTGGCTTGGCAGAAGCGAACCCAACTAGTATCCATGAGGGTGCAGGTTCGATCCCAGGCCCTGCTCAGTGCATTAAGTATCCAGCATTGCTGCAGCTATAGTTCCGATTCGACCCCTAGCCTGGGAATGTCCGTATGCCGCAGCTGCAGCCCTTAAAAAAAAAAAAAAAAAGAAGCAAAAATAAATAAATGAGGTAGGAGGAGGTGAGGTGAACAGGGATGGAGTAGAAGCAGAGAGTGGGAGAAGTCGATGGCCAGAGTATAGGAGCTGCTGTTCAGAAAGGGGAGGTTGGCGCCTACAGCTTCAGAGGTGGAGTAGGTCTGAGGGAGGGGCCCCGAATATGGGTGACTTCGGATGAATGGAGGTCATAAGGGTTGAAGGGACCGGAGAAGGAGGGACCAGCCCTGGGGATGGATTGCCCGTGTGGTTGTCATAGTTTCAGGAAGACGGCAGGAGCTGAGGTGAAGGGAGATTGATGTTCTTGAAACCAGTGTCTTCCCACATGGAGGTCAGTGTGTTCTGAGAGTTTGTGACAGTCAGTGATAGGAGAGGTTCGATAGTCTGGGTGGTAGCAGGTCAGTAAATCAAGAGCTTCCAGTTTGGGGGGAGCTGGTTACCATGGCTCAAGCATCACAGAGGGCGCCATCTGTGCCTTGGGATGTGGAAGTCTGTGTCAGAGGGGAAATCTCAGCAAGAAGATGGGCCGTTGGGCCTTGGACACGAGGCTGTGGACAGGAGACCTAGTGGCCTCCCATATCTGTGCCACATGGAGGTGGCCTGTGGCTTTAAATCTTAACCACACCAGGTACCTTTCCCAGGAAAGGCTGCCTGCTACACGGAGAGAACTGGCATGCTGACCCAGGGGCAGGGCAGTGGAGTTGCAGATTTTTGACTTGTAATGAAGAGGGAGCCCTGGATAGCAGAGAAACACTGGGAGATTAGTGACTGTTGAGCTCTGAGACATTTTAGCTTGAGGCAAAGATTAAGTAAACATTTATATGCCAAACATCAACTAAGTGCTTAGGGAAGGGCAGATGTCTCTCTGGAGACCAACTTCCCCACACGGAAGTTAATTTTTCTTTAGATTTACGCAGGTATCTCAGCTGCTTCAAGCCCCTCAGGATGCAAATTAGCAGAAAATAAGCCTCTAGGTCCCGGGGGTTCTGTGATATGTGTGGTCCCCATGCCCACCAAAAGAAAGCACTGGAAAAGACCTTTGCTCTTATTAGCTTATGAACTAATCAATCATTTCCTTTTTAAAAAGAGGGAGAAAAAGGGAGTTCCCTTCGTGGCTCATAGACAGTCGTTACAGGCCCAGAATGGCTATGATCAGTCCAGGAGATTACGGAGAAGAGGAGAGGGTGAAGACAGCAGCGGGGAAGATGGTTGTTTATAGAGTGGAGGGAGGGCGAGGAGCCATGGACTAGGGAGGGCGGAGGCCTCAGGAGCTAGAAGAAGGGCGTGTGGGACAGCTTCCGACCAGGGGGTCTCACACTTGAGCGTGCATTGCAATCACTTGCGGGCTTGTTGAGACACGGGTCACCGCTCCCCAAGTTTTTAAATCGGGAGGTCTGGATTTAGGGCCTGAGTGTTTGCATTTCCCAGCCAGCTCCCAGGGCTGCAGCTGCTGCTGCTGAGAAGCCAACCAGATCATGAGAACCGCCACCGAAGTGAGAGTCAGGGAGACAGGAGGGCCCCCACTTTGGTCTCGAATTGGCCCTTGGGAATCCCAGTTGAGCGGCGTCTGTGCAGTGTGGTTGGGGGCAAGAGACAGACTTGGAGCTGAGTTGAAGAAAGAATGGGCAGGCGGATGGGCAACCAAGTACATGTAGACTTGCCTTGTGAGAAGCTCGGCTATGGGGGCAAGATGGAAAATGGGTGCTAGATATGGATTCAGCAATAAGAGAGGAGTGCACGGGCATGTGTGTGTGTGTGTGGCGTATAATTTATTCATTTCAGAAATTCAAGTGCCCCCATTTGGCCAGGCCCTCTTCTAGGCAGTAGTTAACTATGGTGACCAGGCCAGAGATGCCTCCTCGTACCCATTGCTTCCTGGGCTTTGGAACCAGGCACACCAGGGTCAAAAGCCACCCCTCTACTGAAACATGCCCTGTGGCTTTGGGCAAGGCACACACCTCCCTGAGTCTCAGTTTCTGTCGCCTCACCTAGGCCACCTAGCTCCTTACCTGGCACTTGTGAGGCCCTCAGCAAATCTTTTTTTCCTCCCTTGAGAGAGCTCCGCAGGTGACCTCCGTGGGAGAGGAGTTGCCACACAGTGACTCGCAGGTCATTGTCGGGAGGCACGGGGAAATGAGGAAACGCGGACCCCCCCCCTCCCAAGACCACACGGAGAGAGGTCTCTGCCGGGGGCGGGGATGGAAGCAGAGGCAGCGAGAGCGTCCAGGGAAGCCTGCGCGCAGGGAAGGCTGGGGACTGAGGGAGGGCGGGTGATTTATGGAGTTTTGGAATCCCACTGGGCATGGAGGAAAATACCTTGTCACATTGTAGAAATGTCTGCATTATTTGCTAGCCTCATTTCATTTGTATGTATAACCTTCTCTCCATACTTCTTTTCTCCCACACCTAGAATGAATTTTATTCCCTGCAGCGAGAGCCAGCAGTAGTGATGGTTTAGTCTCAGCCCGGACTGAGCCACACGGATTTTGTTGCCAGCGATGGCCGGAGGCAGGCGAGGAATCAGTGGGCGATATTAACACCTCACGCGTGCACTGTACTAATTGGTTCGTGTAACGCTTTTCCCACGGGCTACTTCTTTGAACACACTTCCTCCAAGTGCCACCCCTGACACTTTTTTCTCCGAGTGGCAGGATGATGGGCTCTCCCTCCTTCAGGCATCTCAAAAGGCCCTTGCCCTCCTGAGATGCCTGGCCGTGGGTTTGCGGATGAGGGCGGTGGGTGTCATCATCCTTTTGCCTTCGGGGCTGTGAGGCCCGTCACGCCCTACGTGGGCTCTGGCTGGAGGCCTGTTTCCACACACACTTGCAGAGTCTGCACAAAGAACAGACATTTGGAGGGGAATGGAGTGGGCAGCGTCCCATAACCTTGCAACATGTCTTCACCAGCTATAAATAGCCAAGCCTGTTTGTGCTCATCCAAACAAGGACGCAGTGCAAGGGGAGAGGTGCCGGGAAAACCACTCTGCTTCCCGCCTCTTGCACCCTTGACCTCCCTGGGGCTGCCCCACGTTGAGACCGGAAGTTCACAGTTACAAAATGCCTGCGGTGCCCAGGACATGTCAGGCCACAGGGTGGGTACGCAGGGACTCCACCGGCTCAGCAGGGCCTTTGGATTGGCGTTTCTGGGAAAGAGGAGGGGGGCGCTTCTTGCCCTCCCACCAGGGAGCACAGGAAGCTGGGCTCCCTGCTGCTGCAGTTGTGTCCTTGCCCGAAGGAAGGATCCCACCTCTCTGGGCAGGAACAGCGGAGCCCAAAGCGCTTCTGAAGGACTGGCTGCATCTCTGCTCCCTTCACACATGGGCGGAGCCCTCTTATCAATGCTCTTTTGAGAGAGAAGAATCTCTGGAAGCCTCAGACACTTGCATTTTGATTATTACCACCCCAAGTGTGGTGGGCAAAGATAAGGCTGGGGATCAAGAAGCCTACGTCTAGGGGAGTTCCCGTCGTGGCACAGAGGAGATGAATCCGACTAGGAACCATGAGGGTGCGGGTTCGATCCCTGGCCTCACTCAGTGGGTTAAGGATCCAGCATTGCCGTGAGCTGTGGTGTAGGTCTCAGATGCGGCTCAGATCCTGTGCCAGCAGCTGTAGCTCCGATTCGACCCCTAGCTTGGGAACCTCCGTAAGCTGCGGGTGAGGCCCTAAAACGACAAAAGGCAAAAAAAAAAAAGAGAGAGAGAGAACTTCTGTCCAGTTTCAGCTCTGTCACCAATTAGCTGTGTGGCCTTGGCGCATAGGACCCTTGTCAGGCATAAAATGGGGGCTTGCACTGGGCAATCCCTACCCAGGTTTAATCGTCAGAGTCTAAATCTAAGATGTTTGGAGTGGGCAGCCAGGAAAGCAGGGAGGGACCATTCACTTCCACTGGCCTCCCATCCCCAGTGTGTGATCGAGCCAGGACGAGGGAGGTGAGCAATAAAACGGGGCGGTTTGACATTAAAAGAGGCTGATTAGGAGTTCCCTTATGGTGGATTCAAGCTCCGAGGTTGTCACTGCTATGGCTCTGGTTATAGCTGTGGTGCGAGTTCGATCCCTGGCCTGGGAACTTACGCATGCTGCGGGCACAGCCAAAAATAAAGAGGCTGATGGAACAAAGGTGCAGGGTTGGAGCAAGAGAGAAGAAAGCGTAATTCCAGTCATTTCTGTCCTTCACATCTGTCTTCTGCTGTTGTCCGTGTGAGGGATGAAGGCTGAGGAAAAGCAGTGGGTCTGCAGGATGCACCTCAGTGTTCGCTGAGTCCAGGGGATGGGGCTTTTCTCTTTCTGCTTTCCTTTCTTTCCCATCTTTTTTTTTTTTTTTTTTAAATCTCCTGTAACAATTTTTAAGCAGTTAAAACCCACACATTTACATTATGGTACTAGATCCTTCTGAGGGCAGGAAGGGGAGATTGTCAAAAAGACTCATCATCCAGGCATTCCCATCGTGGATCAGCGGTCCACGAACCCGACTAGGATCCATGAGGACTCGGGGTCGATCCCCTGGCCTCGCTCAGTGGGTTAAGGATCCAGCATTGCCACGAGTGGGTCGCAGATGCGGCTCGGATCCTGTATGGCTGTGGCTGTGGTGCAGGCTGGCAGTCACAGCTCTAATTCCACCCCTAACCTGGGAATTTCCATATGCCCTGCGTGCAGCCCTAAAAAAGCAAAAAAAAAAAAAAAGACGCATCATCTGGACTAGGGACCTTTTGCTTGCAGGAATCAGTAGACTCAGCGTTTTCTCTTCATCCCTACTCATCTGCACAAGAGTCGCGGGGTCTTCTTGGTGGATTTAGTTGCTACTGTTAGTGCTGCTGTTCATTTATTTATTTACTTGTTTGCTTGCCTCAGCTTCCTGTGCACTTCAGCATCTTTTCCAGGCCACATGTCTTGGCTTAACTGTCCCACCTTGGGCTAAATTGGGCCGTGCCCCTGGCTGAGCTCATGTTCTCAAGCAGTGTACATGGTGCATCTTCACGCTTCCAGCCGTTCGCGCACCCCCTCATCTCATGTCTTGGGGTCTCAGGGTCCGAGTGGGAAGAGCACGCTCCTCTGGGCGGATCGGGTGTGTGTTGGTTTTTTGGCTTTTTTTTTTCTTTTTTTTTAGTGGTAGTACTTTTTTAACTCCAGGAGCAAAGGCAGTTTACCCAGCTGGCGGTGAGCTACAGTGACACAGGCCGCCTGTCATCCTTGGTGACTCACCACCTCCAGGACCAGGAGGCTGAGTGAAGGAGCTTTGAGAAGTGGCCGAGAGCTTCGGCTCCGGAGTCGAAGTTAGTAGGTTCAAATCCAGAGCCCAGCACTGTACTATGTCTCTGACCTTTTGTCAGCAAGTGACTTCGTGTCCCTGAGCCTGAGTGTCCTGACCTGTATCTTGAAAGAAAGGGCCTCACAGATGGCTTCTCCAGGAAGCGGACTCTGAGGCAGTGTTTGGTGTGCAAGATACAGTTCGGGTTCAGTGCCTGTGTGGAGGGAGAAGAGTTGTGATGCTGCCTAATCAAAGCCTCGGCCAAGTCCATGGGCGCCTTGGGGCTAAAACAGACCCTCCAAGTTGTGCTCTGTGGGACTGCGATGGGCTGAGACTTTTATACTGTGATGTGCGGGCCATCCTGGAAAGGCCGAGGGGGCTCCCTGCCACTGAGGTGGTGCCTGGAGGGGCCGACGGCACTGCCAGCAGTGGGGACAACCGGCCCTTCACAGAGGATGGCTCCGGGGGATGCAGCTCCACGTCCGCCATGCAGAGTTGATACTTCAGTGGGCAGCTGGGGTGACTGAATCATACGTGAAAGGGGCTTATCCTAATGCCTGGCTCGTGGTAGGCAGTCAGTAAACCACAGATGCTGCTGTTATTTCTATGCGGTTGTCGGTTCCGTTTATTCCTGCTGGGTGTCTTTGGGCTGGTCGACTGATTCCCTGCACTTTCCGCCCCCCGGCCAGCAAAGCGAGGAGACGCTTAGCTTGCTAGCTGCCTGCCCAAGTCACGTGTTTGAAGCATCTATAACCAAAACTGCTGAAGAAAGACGAGAAAATAACATTACGACTGATGTAAGGAAATCAGAGATGAGTAAGGATGGCCTTGTTCTGATATCTTTGGATATGTGCTGATATGCCTGCTTTCTTCTGTTTTTGCCTTTTATTTAACAGCTGTGGGCATAGAATCTCACCATACAAAAAACCCTCACAGGAGCTAGTAAACTACAAAAGGATGAGCTTTTTCCTCTTTTGTTGAATTTAGTAACATCCTTTTTACCAAAGTGGTACCCGTTGTGTCGGGCCGACTGGAGGAGAGCAGGGACCGTGGAGGGCTGCAGCGTCCCTGGGTGTCAGCCGATGCAAACGTGCTCTGGAGAATTTCAGAAATTCTGCTGTTTTTCAGAACTGGAATTCATTAGCATTGTTGTAAGCATCTATAAATACAGTGCAAGGCATTTACAAATAGACATTGTAAAACGCTTCCACACCCACAGTCTGAACACTGTCAAAACAGCAGCTGCTGCTTCCCTACTTGGAAGGATCAGAACCTTTTTTAAACTACACCTACTGTGTTTTCAAAATAGGCTTGCACTGGCCCTCTCTGGAAGATAATTTCAGCCGAAAGCCTGTGTCTGCTCTTGGCGTAAGGGATCGGGGCTCGTTTAGAGAGATGCGGTGGACCTCAGTCTCCTCGCTGTCAGAATATGGCTGGTGCTTTAGACTCTAGGGAGCGCCCCTCGTGGGTGGTGCTTCCTATTTCTTCAGATGAGCGCCTCAGGACCCGAACCTCTCAGACTAGGATTTGTTAATTTCACCCCCTCCCCCAACTGGGTCCCAGGTGAGTTCCAGGTGTGGTCACAGGTAATCAGAGAAATTTTTTTTGTTCCACCGAAGTTTTTTTTTTTTTGACTTTTAAATGATTTTTATTTCTTTCCATTGTGTCTGGTTTACAGTGTCCTGTCACTTTTCTGCAGTACAGCAAAGAGACCCAGCACACATACACGTATACATTCTTTTTCTCACTTTATCCTCCATCATGCTCCACTACGGGTGACTAGATATAGTTCCCAGTGCTATAGAGCAGGATCTCACTGCTTATCCATTCCAAAGGCAGTAGTTTGCATCTGGTAAACCCAGATTCCCAGTCCATCCCATTCCCTCAGCAACCACAAGTCTGTTAATCAGGGATTTTTTTTTTTTTTTTTTTTGTCTTTTGTTGTTTTAGATGCCACACTCTGGGCGTGTGGAGGTTCGCAGGCTAGGGGTCGAATCACAGCTACAGCTGCTGGTCTACACCACAGCCACAGCCATGTGGGACCCGAGCCATGTCTGCAACCTACACCACAGCTCACGGCAACACCGGATCCTTAACGCACTGAGCAAGGCCAGGGATCGAACCCGCAACCTCATGGTTCCTAGTCGGATTTGTTAACCACTGAGCCACGACGGGAACTCCCTAATCAGGGAAATTCTTAAAGGAGAGTGTAGGTAGGGGCCAGGCAACCTCATCTTTTTCCTGTTGGGGGGATAGGAGATCAAACATAAGTTGCCTGAATAGTTATTAAAAGTGAACTTTTAATTAAAAAAAGAAAAAAGTGAACTTTAAAAGGAAGGAAAACTTCACCTATAGTCTTAGCCCAGAGACAACTACTGTTAACATTTCGGACTCTTTCTTGCCCCTCTTCTTCCTGTGTATGATTTGGTTTGTTTTTCATCACTTTTACGTGGGTGTGATCATGCCACGTGTCATATAACTTTATGCCTTTTGGAAAAAAATTGCAGTTATTGTAAAAATACCTAATGCATTCCCATTTCAGAAAAAAAAAGGGCAAGTGTTTGTTAATTCCACAAGTACTTTTCAGCTCCTGCCGTGTACCAGGTGCTAAGTTGCATGCTAGAAATCAGCCATCAGACTCCTCAGGAATAACTGCTGTAAATACATGTTCTTCTAGCCTTAAAAAAAAAAATCCCTCTTCGACATATATCACATGCGCAGTGAGGTATATATTGTTTTTAACTTAAATTTGCCCCTTGACATTTTAACATAAGCATTTGTCCCTATTGTCATGAACTGTTTATACATATTTTAATGCCTATATAAAAGTCCATCAGATATCACAGCTTATTCAACTCTTCCCCTATTTATGAAAGATTCACTTTCTTTTCACTTTTTCTTTATTACAAATAACACTGTGATAAACATACTGATCCCCAAAACTCATTTGGATGTTTCAGACTCTCTCTTTAGCATAGACCCCCTTCCTCCAGGTGAGCATTTTAAATGCCGTTAACAGGGAGTTCCCATTGTGGTTCAATGGAAACGAACCCAAGTAATATCCATAAGGATGCACATTCAATCCCTGGCCTCGCTCAGTGGGTCGGGGATCCGGCGTTGCCGTGAGCTGTGGTGCAGGTCGCAGACACGGCTCGGATCCTGCGTTGCTGTGGCTGTGGTGTAGGCCGGCAACTGCAGCTCTGATTCGCCCCCTAGTCTGGGAACCTCCATGTGCCATGGGTGTGGCCCTAAAAAAAAGCAAAAAATAAAAAATAAATAAATAAATAAATAAAAAATAAAAACAAATGCTGTTGACATACACCCTATTCTTAAAAATCACTTCTTTTTTACCCTGCCCTGTCCCTCAAAGGCTTGAACAACTTTCAAAAATGCATATCAGGAGTTCCCGTCGTGGCTCAGTGGTTAACGAATCTGACTAGGAACCATGAGGTTGTGGGTTCGATCCCTGGCCTTGCTCAGTGGGTTAAGGATCCGGCGTTGCCGTGAGCTGTGGTGTAGCTTGCAGACACGGCTTGGATCCCATGTTGCTGTGGCTCTGGTGTCGGCTGGCGGCTGCAGCTCCTGTTAGACCCCTAGCCTGGGAACCTCCATATGCCTCGGGTGCGGCCCTAGAAAAGGAAAAAAGACCAAAAAAAAAAAAAAACATATCAAAGAATAAAATAGAGAGTGACTATAGGGGGGAAATAAGGGCAGAAGAGTAACACAGCCTGAGATGAGATGTGCTCAGAAATGAGCAGAGTGTTCTCTGCGGCCTCTCATGAGAGGCTCACGTTGGATCTCAGAAGCTTCTAGGTGTCAAACACAAGAGGGAAAGAGCAGCTTCAAGATCCACGGTTACCAAAATGCACAAGTAAGTCACGTGGTCAGAAGCAGCCAAGTTGCTCCTTGATACACATGGTTCACTGATGTGCAGAGCTCCTTCCCTCCACCCACACCTCCAGCCCCCACCCCACGTTCTCCCCGGCTGCCCCCCAGGGGGTCTCTCCAACCATCCTTCCACTTTGGAAAAGAAAAAAAAAAAAACAAACAAACATGCCTGTGGAATTAACTGGATCTTCCTTGCCTGAGTGACCTTTCTGCCCGGACAGAACATGTGTTCTCGTGGTTTAGACCTTGATGTGTTGCCGAAAGGACTGAGCCGTCTGGCTGTGAGTATAAGTTGGGTTCAGTCTGTGAGTCGGGAAGCTGACGGCACCAAATTATTCAGGCTCCGTAGATAGCAAGTCATAAGATTCAGGGCCCTCCAGAACTTTTAAAAATAAAAATACTTTCTTGTTAATAATACTGCATTGCTAAAACATTTTATTCGGAAGGTTACATGCAAATGAGAGGATGCTGGGGCCCTGCCCACGAAGTGTTTTGAAATAAACGTCCTCAGCCCGCCCCTCCTGTTGGCCTGACGTCTGTCCAGTGGAGGCTGCCCTGTGGGGCCTGAGCTCCGGTAGCCAGGGCATGGAGAGGGGGATTGCTGTGGAAATCTGACGCAAGGGTCCCACAGCCTTAGGAAGTTGAAGCGAGGCAGTCTCCGAATGCACACACACAGTCTTAGAGCTATATTTCCTCTTGGTGGAGAACAGGCCATTTGGCCTAGCCCTGGTTCCCTGGAGTTCTCACCTCTGCTTACCTTCTAGCCAAGGGTGCTTGAGATTCAAAGTCCCTCTTGTTCCTGGAGTTCCTGTTGTGGCTCAGCGGGTTAAGTACCCCACGTTGTCTCTGTGAGGATGCGGGTTCGATCCCTGGCCTCGATTGGTGGCTTATGGATCCGGTGTTGCTGCAAGCTGCAGTGCAGGTCACAGATGCGGCTCGGATCAGGTATTGTTGTGGCTGCTCTGCAGGCCTCAGCTGCAGCTCCGATTCGACCCCTGGTCCGGAAACTTCCATATGCCACAGGTGTGGCCCTGAAAAGACAAAAAAAAAGTCCTTCTTGTTCATTTGGAGCTGAGAGAGGCTGACTCCTTCTTCTGGGCCTTCGCCACCTTCACACGGATACGCGTGTCTCACTCGGTGCCATCCCCCATCCCTTCTTTAGTGAAGAACCCTGAAGTCTGACCTGTCAACTCCCTTCCTCACCTCCAGGTTTACAGGTCACCAGTTTCCGCTTTCCTCTGTCCCCATTGGCTCCAGGACACACTGAACCCCATGGGACTCAGCCCAGCACAGTCCGACCTTCGGCAGCCTTCCTCGTCTCTCTCCTCTCTGGGAACCTCAGGCTTTCGCCCAGAGACCCCTGGCCACACTGGGCACTCCCACCTACCCTTGGGTCCTTGCTCTATCACGCCTCTTACTGATGTGACTTCTCTCCCTTTTCCTCCAAAGCCCAGCCGTAATGCCACCCCCCCTGTGTGCCTCCGGCCCGCCGTGCGGCCCTCTGTCCTGACCCAGTTCTTGATTCCCTTAAGACTTGGACGTGCCTGTATCTCACACCGCCTGTGCCATGTGGACTTGTGGTTGTGTGTCTGTCCCTTTCTCCCATTTAGACCTCAGTGAAACCCTCCAGTGTGGGTAGCACCTGGCCTGGCCCTCTCATTACCCCCAGCGTGTTAGGTATTTGACATGGGGTCCTGGAGGAGATCTGCTACTCGTGTGATTTGGCCGCATTTTGACCACAGGGGGCTGGGAGCTGGACTTTCTCTGTTGCTTTCATGGAACTACTTGGCTTCTCCCTCTCAATTCATGATCAAAGAATCTCTCATTTTAAGGGCAATGGCCTTTTCCTACTTCAGTTGCCATCACAGACCTTGGATGATCTTATCGGGGGCTCATCCCTCTGAGAGGGTCCACAGAGCTGCCCGCTCGGAGGGGTTGGGAGGAAGCTTCTGCCTGTACACGAGTGGGCTGTTTCTCTCACCATCCTGGAGGCCCGCCCCCTCATCCCAAAGGGCTGCTCTTAGCCCAAAGACAGAGGGAAGTCTCCCATGTCCCGATGAGCTTGGGGGCACCCACCCAACAGCTGTCTCATTTTACAGGCCCACGCCCCAGTGCCAGCTTTCAGGCTGCCAGATCTCAACTTGACACCTTGTGCCTGTCAACAGCCTGGCTGATGCCTCAGCTCCAGGCCAGAAACCCTTTTTCTCAAGGTTAAAAGTAGCCGACCTTTGACAAGCAGCATTGGCGAAATTCCTGGCTCCTTAAAAGGGAAACCCCTGGTTATCATTCGCTGGTGCTTATTTGTCCATGGGGGCGGGAGCGGGCCCTGCATCGCACCCCGGAGACCAGCAGGAGGGTTGGTGGCTGAAGGCGCACTGCTGAACAGTCATTATTAAAATAGCCATCCGTGAAAATGTGTGTGGGAGTGGAGGGCACCCAGTCTGTCGGCCGGTCTGCACCAAGGCCCATGTGGTTGGACAGCTTGTTGGCTCCCACTGGCCCCCCACGGGCAACTGTGCGACGGGTCCCACGGACAGTACACTTCTTACCTTGCTTGCCAACAAGAGAGCTGACAACGTGACAAAGACACGCACCGATTATTAAATGCCTGGACTTGTGTCTTTAATGTAGGGGTGACGGTCCAAAGATCGACTTGGTCGGCGGTTCGATATCCGGCATCCTGGACAAGGACCTCTCGGACCGCAGCAATGACATTGGTGAGTAAGGAGAGCGTTCTTGCTTCTCTTTGTAAAACTTGAACTACAGAGCTCGCCTTGTCCCTTCCAGCCACCTGACGAGAACTGACGCAGCCATTTAAAGGCAAGGCTAACAGCCCTCAGTTGGTTTTAGAGGTTGCAGTTTTGTAAAGAAGGGAAGCGAGAGTGGTTTTGGCATTAAAACGGGACGCCTGGAATTTTTACTCGCCCTGGCCTCAGGGGGAATTCCTTGCGAGGTCTAATGAGAATAAATGATAACTGAACCTTTCGGAATGGTGGGCACCAGCACTTAAATTCCTATTTTCCAGTGAGTTATGTATTTAGTGTAAAAAGGTGAATGAGTGGACAGGCAGCATGGCAGCATTCGCCGTGGACACAGCACTGAGTGTTTTGACTTGAAGTTAAAAATGAGCTTTAGAGCTGTAATTGCCATTTTGTTGGGAACATGAGTTAAGTTTTCCCAAGGTCAAGATACCGCTATGTGATAAAATGGGAAGGTTGCTAAAATCTGGGGGTAAACAAGTCAGAGGGCTTTGGGGGGCTTGCCTGGTCAAGTGAGTGTCAGTTGACGCCACTGTTGGTCTGTCTTGGGTGACAGCCCTTTAAGAAATCCTGATTTGGGGATGACATTTCTTTCAGCTTTGATCTTTTTTTTTCTTTTCCTTTTTTTTTTTTGGACTCATCATGGTCATAAGTTAGTACTCTCTCATATTCTACATAACAGAGAGTGCTACATTTTGGAATTTGCCTTTTGCTAGTGAAAGTTTTTTTTTCTTTTGAAGTAATCAGAGAGCCACATGCAGGTGTAAGAAACAGTACAGAGAGTTCCACATCCCGTTTGCCCACTTGCCCCCCAGTTGCAGCATCTTAGGAAGCTCTAGTGCAAGATCACGAGCAGGATATTGGCTTTGCTACAGCCCACCAGACTCCTCAGTTACAGTGGTACTTGCGTGTATTCAGTTTTGTGGCATTTGGTCACTTGGGTTGTTTTTTTTTTTTTTGTCTTTTGTCGTTTTAGGGCCCCACCCGCAGCACGTGGAGGTTCCCAGTCTGGGGGTCTAATCGGAGCTATAGCTGCCAGCCTACACCACAGCCACAGCAACACAGGATCTGAGCCGTGTCTGCGACCTACACCACAGCTCCCGGCAACACTGGATCCTTAACCCACTGAGCGAGGCCAGAGATCGAACCTGCAACCTCATGGTTCCTAGTCAGATTCGTTTCTACTGCGCCACAACGGGAACTCCTTTTTTATTTTTTTTCCATCACACTTGGGTAGGTTTTTGTATCTACCACGCAAGTGCAGATACAGAACATTTCCATCACTGCTAGGATTCCGTCGTGTTGCCTTTTTAGAACCACTAAACCCATGTCCCTTCCTCCAGCCCCCCTCCCCTTCCCTCACCTCTGGCAGCCACTGTCTGGAATTGGTTTGACATGGACGGTTCCAGCACTGTTTGCATCGGCCACTTGATTTAGAAACAACCGTCCGGCAGGTGACAGGCCTTTGTAAGAGGCACTGGGGCGCCTAACATGAGTGCTCTCGTCACCTGAGGTTACTCTTTTCGGGCTGCTGTTTTCCTCTGAACCTGCTAATGGAGTTGCATCTTTGCAACTGCTGACCTGCAGTCTCCGGTCCGATCTTATGACAGCTTAGGAGTAGGATATGTCGTTGTGACCATAAATACCCAAAGTCCTTGCCCTGGTTCCAGAAACGGTTTGACATCCTCAGCCTTTGAGAAGCCCAGTCGGGAAGCATGACCAGGAGCTTCTGACAGCTTGCGCTGATGCAACAATAATAGAAACACTGGCCTGCCGTAGCTTTGGACCTGGTTAAAGGGCAGAGAAGAGCAGGGCAGTGATTGGCTGTGAATGAGAAGGAATCGTCAGAATGAGCCTGATTAAGTTCTGGGTTTACTGCCGTGGTCCAGCCTTGAGGCCCCACTTTAAGGCAGCCTGGCCAGCTGGCGAAGTGTCGGTGACGGTAACGTGGGGCCTCCCGCAGGAAGCGAGGTGTTCGCCCGCCCCCAGGATGGCCAGGGCTGTGCCTTGCTTGTGAAGAGCAGTGGCGTTTGAGCCTTGTTTTCGTTGCGTCCGGAGATGACCAAGGTGGCTGTCGCCAAAATACGTATCCCAGGTTTTTCAGTTTGGCAAGCTGGTATGAAAACATGGGGCCATCGATGGAGGAGGGTTAGTCTATGGAAGCTTTTCATACGTGTGTGTATCTGGCAGCCCAGAAGGAGATGCCAGGCTTTGGTTCGCTCTCATTTTGCCAAGAAGACATTGATCCCAGAAGACTATAATTCTTCAAGCTAATAATCGAATGTATATATTATTCGCGTTGCCAGAAATGATGATTGGCAGCCTTGTAAGCCACCACTGAATACTTGAGCAACTAGTCCGCTGTTCCCGCTGTGGTGCGGCGGGATCAGCAAAGTCTTGGCAGTGCTGGGATGCAGGTTTGATCCCCAGCCTGGCACAGTGAGTTAAGGATCCAGCGTTTCCACAGCTGCAGCTTAGGGCAAGACTGTGGCTCAGATATGATCCCTGGCCCAGAAACTCCACGTGCCGTGGCGGGCAGGGGGTGGGAGGTACAAAAAAGGAAAAAAAAAGGTTTTAAAAATTTTTTTAAAATATTTGAGTAGCTACTACTCAGGTACAAGGTTGAGTGGAGGCCAAGGCCCTTGTACACAAGGCCAGCTTTCCGGGGACTTTGGGCCTGTCGGGGTCCCGGAGACAGATGGAAAGCATAGTACTTGATGGTCTGTCTCAGTGCTGAGCGGTGGAAAGCAGTTCTCATCAGAGTGGGGGCGCCCTTGGTGCCCAGGATGTTAGGGCGGGCTCTGTGAAGGGGAACTCGCTTCCCTGGATCTGGAAGTTGGATTCGCTTCCCCACGGCAGGCAGGAAAAGCACACGGGGAGTGCCGACCCCTGAGTGTAAGCCGGCCCGGCTGGCTGCCGCAGGGGGCTCGTGCCGCTGCAGAGGGGGACGCGGACCAGGAAACGTCAGTCGGGGCCGAGCTGGGTTTGAGAGGGATGGACTTGTAGTCATTCCGTGGGCAGTGGGAGCCACTGATGGCTGACCTTGAGGTGACACGATCAGGTCTAAAAATTCAGATAATAACTGATGGAGCTTTGGGGAACCAATCCGATGACGAGGATTGTGACAAAGGGGTGGCTGTGGAATGCGAGAGAATTCTTGCTCTTCCTTGGGAGCAGATTGGATCTGGGAGCGGCGAGGAGGAGAGAATGGTTTCTTAGCTCTGAAGTTTTAAGGTTGGGTGACTGGTGTATGTGTGTCGGGGAGGGGGGGGAGGGATGAATTGGGTAGAAATGAGCACATCCAGGGGAGGAACTGGTTTGGGGGAAATGTGCTGAATTTAAACTCGTTGACACTGAGAGTTGGTCAGACATCCCACGTCAGTGCTGGATGAGGACTGAAAGTGGAGGCTGAGGCTGAAGAGGCGGGCAGGGATTGCAGTGGGGACTAGAACCTTCCAGAAGACAAGAACACAGGGCTGGTGTCTGCTAGACCTGGGTGTGAGTGCCGCTGATTTTGCTGCTTCCTGGCTGGTTGGCCTTCTGTAATTTACACCACCTTACTGTGCCTCAGCTTCTTTCTCTCTTCAGAGTACTGACATCTCTCCCAGCTTCCTGCTGGAATCCTTGTCTTCCAGGATTATGTGAAATCGCTTGGTGAGCTGCCATAAGACAGAGGTGCTTGCTATTAATGTTGTAGTTTGCTTAGAAGCTATAAAACCGGGAAGATAAATAAAATCCTTATGATGAGGAAAAGAAAGAAGGACCTAGAACTGAAGACCAGACCCTGTGCAAAGCCCAGGTCTAAAGGAAAAGTGGGCTCTTGCAACATCACAGGGCCGGGGGAGAGGATTGTAAGCAAAATGTCTTAGACCCAAGCGCAGAAATGTTCTTTGCAGGTGGATCCGTCAAGACGAGGACATTGCAGAGGGGCCGGCTCCCTTCAGGGCGGCTTTTGTGTATCTGCTTTTGTAGCGTTCATTCATTGCTTTGAATCAAGAAGGAAATTATTTGTACCAGAGTGTTTTGTTAGTGATTCAGACAATTGAAGCTGATCAAATGTGGGCCACAGTGAATAACAGAATACAGCCTTGAAAGCCATTAGAAACCATCGTTGTTAGCTATAAATAAAATCTGTGCTTCCTCTTAATAAAGCTATAATTTTAAATTATTATAATATTAAAGTAGCGAATATGGCTTTTTCAGATCTCGTGTGGGCATCTCCCAGCATCTGTCGGCCTGAGATAATTTAGAATGAAATCCGGTGGTCCAAAACTAAGTTGTTGATGACAGTTTGAGATATTGTTTGTATCAAACTATGCGACCATATTTCAAGTAACATAATAGGAAACATGGATGAGCTCCAGCACAGGCCTGCACATGAATAGAAATGAAAATTAAATTGTCCGCTTTTCTCTTGCTGACGGAAGAATCTCTGTTCCGACTGAATGGGAGATTATAGGCCACAAAGTCAAGTGCCGTAACATTGACTTTTATTATGCCGCCGTATATTGTGGTTCCCACCCCACGGTGGGATTTATTGTTGCACTTCAGTGCTCCGGAGATTTTCTGTTCCTTTCCCACTAAACCACATAGCAACGGGCCTCCAGGTGCGAAGCAGCCTGGGAACAAAGCCATCTAGTTTCAACTAATTGACTTTGGAAAAAGCTCTTCTCAGTCCTCCTCAGTCACTCGCCTTCTTTGTTTTGACCATTTGGTTTTCCATTCTATTCAGATCTCGTCGAACTTTCCCCGCTTCCATCTCTTTATCCAGACACCATCCCCTGTTCACCTAAGGAAGCTGATTTCCCCTCCATCTTTGCAACCTGCCCCATGCTTCACACGTAGTCAGTGTGTGGGCCAAGGGTTGCTGGCTTTGCAGTCGATGGTCTTAGGGCATGGAACTACTTTGGAAGCTTTGAAGGCCAACTTCAGCTTGTCCTCAAATCTCTCACCAGTGCTCCTCTGGGCCCCATGGTTTGTTCAGACACAAATGTAAAGGCACTTCCCTACCTGTACCTGGGGTGCTGGAAAGGGTCTCAAACTGGATGGTGCTGATGGTTGTACAACTCTGTAAATACTAAAAATTGTCCTATAAATATCTATTAAGTCCATCTGATCTAATGCTTCATTCAGGGCCTGTGTTTCCTTATTGATTTTCTGCCTGGATGACCTGTCCATTGCTGTAAGTGGGGTGTTAAAGTCCCCCACTATGATGGTGTTATCGTTGATTTCTCCTTTTAAGCTTGTTAGCAGTTGCCTTATATATTGTGGTGATCCTATGTTGGGTGCATAGATATTTAAAATTGTTATATCTTCTCCTTGGATCGATCCTTTGATCATTATGTAGTGCCCTTCCTTGTCTCTTAAAATGTTCTTCCTTTTAAAGTCTATTTTGTCTGATAGGAGTATTGCTACTCCGGCTTTCTTTTGATGCCCGTTTGCATGGAATATTTTCTTCCATCCTCTCACTTTCAATTTGTATGTGTCTCTAGAAGTGAAGTGGGTCTCTTGAAGAAAGCATATACACGGGTCTTGTTTTTGTATCCATTCGGCTAGTCTGTGTCTTTTGGTTGGGGCATTCAGTCCATTAACATTTAAGGTAATTATACACATTCTTCTCAAGTGCGCATGGAACATTCTCTAAGATTGATCACATCCTGGGCTAGAAATCAAGCCTCAGTAACTTTAAGAAAATTGAAATCATTTCAAGCATCTTCTCTGACCACAATGCTATACGACTGGAAATCAACAACAAGAAAAAAATGGCAAAAAATACAAATACGTGGAGACTAAACAACATGCTACTAAACAACCAATGGATCACTGAAGAAATCAAAGAGGAAATTAAAAATTGTCAAGTTGTACTTTTAAATTTTTTTAAGTTGGAGCTATAGCTCCCGGCCTACACCACAGCCACAGCAACACCAGATCCAAGCCAAGTCTACAACCTGTACACCACAGCTCACGGCAATACTGGATCCTTAAGCCACTGAGCAAGGCCAGGGATCGAACCTGCATCCTCATGGTTCCTAGTCGGATTCGTTAACCACTGAGCCTCGACGGGAACTCCTATTTTTTTGCTTTTGAGTGCCACACCCGCGGCATATGGAAGTTCCCAGGCTAGGGATCGAATCAGAGCTACAGCCGCCGGCCTGCACCACAGCCATAGCAACACACAGCCACAGCGGCATCCGAGCCGCATCTGCAGCCTACACACAGCTCAAAGCAATGCTGGATCCTTAACCCACTGAACAGGGCCAGGGATCAAACCCACGTCCTCACGGATACTAGTTGAATTTGTCACCACTGAGCCACAATGGGAACTTCTCAAGTTGTTCCCATTGGGCTAACTTTATAGTTTATAAATTATTCTTCAATAAAGCTGTTAAGGGGGGGAGCTAATTGAAAATTTCTCAGCATTCACTTTGAAGTCTCAGCGTCAAAAGAGATAGACGCGTGACTAATTTGTAAATATGGGGTTAAAAGTGCCTCTTTGCCTCACTTTATAAAATAGTTGTGTATATGTTGTATAAATATAATAAGCACTGTATTGATGTTTCTGAGTTGTCTATAAGCCAATCTTTTATAAATAAAATTACGTTTTAGATGTGTGAAGAAAGCTGCCCAAAGCTTGTAGTGGAATCATTTTGTAATACAAGTAAGTTCCCTCAAGGTGTTAAATAAGTGTATTGTTTTGCACAGTTTTCTTAAATTGAGGTCCACCTGGGCATTGCTAAGTATCATTACAGCCGTGGTGATAGAATAATCGTGCAGTGTTTGGAAGGCTTAGGAGTGTTTTCTAAGACTGTTTGGGGCTAGAGCAGACCTTTCTAATCGTTGATTCCTCTTCGAGGTGTAATTTGCGGTAATTTCTTCGGAGTAACGGAGCTGGGTATATAATGTCCTAGTGTTGGAATCGTTCCTCGGGTACGTTGAGGAGCAAACGCCCCCTCTCTTCATCTCCCTTTCCCATCATCCTGCGCTTACAGTGGTGAAATCCTGGCAGTGGGAACAAGCAAGGGAAAGGACAGAAGGAGCTAACAGTCGCTGGGTGCCTACTAGATGTTTGGTATATTGTACGTGGTTCTCGTTATCGCCAGCCCTGAGGGAGGTTTAATGTCTCTCATTTTGTAGGAAAGGGACAGGGAATATAGAAAAGCAGGTAACTTGGTCAAGGTTAACTGGCTGGTACATCAGAGTTGGATTTGAGCCTGGTTCCCCCTGACCCGTGGAGCCCAAATTTTCCAGTGCATGACGTTAGCCATTCTCAGCCATTCTCCCCAGGGGACATTTGATCACGTCCGGAAACATTTTTGGTTGTCACAACGTGGGGGCTTAGAGTAGGGGTGCCACTGGTATTTAGCTGGTAGAGACCAGGGAGGCTGTTAAACTCTCCACAATGCACAGGGCAGCTCCTGCAGCAAAGACTGATCCAGGCTCTGTGTCGATAGCACCGAAGCTGAGAAAGCCTGGTCAGTGCCAAGAAGCCAGGGTGAATTGGGAACGGCTGGGCCAGGGACAGTGTCCCCCTGGATGCGTGCAGCCTCTGGTCCTGGAAAGGCCCACCTAATTTCCTGAGAATCTCTAGAAAACTTAGTTTGAAACTGGTTTCAGAGCTTTTGGAAACTGGTAAATGTATGTACAAAAAAGTAAACATACTTGAAGCAATTCGCCTAAACACAGACGTCACGGTTTGGCTTGATCTTTCTAAGAACGCTCGCCCTTTTTCTCCTTGTCCTAGAAAAAAAGGGATGCAATTTGCATCCAATTTTCATACAGAAAGTGTGTTATATTTGGGATAAGATTGCTCCCAAGATTTAATACCCAGTGATTAAATGGATATTAAATAAAAGGACAACAAACATGAAACTGAATCATTGCTGAATTAGGACTGTGTACTTTGCACGGTTAAGCTTTTAAGACTATATGTAGTAGAAAGCAATTTACTAGTGACCAGTAACACAAAATTTTTGTTAATGTGACCCCAAAGCTCTATAAACACGTGATTAAATTCTCAGGTTATTTGAAATTTCTGCCTTTTACTATAAGAAACCATTTCTTAGGGTTTCTTGAACAGATTTTAGGGTAAGAGTTAGATCTCTGGCTTTGGGCTCTTGGTTTTTCTGTACCCTTTTTTTTCTATTTGAAATTTCCCTTTTTTGGAGCCAGAGAGCCAGTTATTGGGCCTTGCAACATTTCAGGTCATTGGACAATTTCTCAGGTTTAATAGGACAACATATATTATACTGTGTCCCGCCTGCCTTAAAGAACCCCATGCGTGACATCTGGAGTATTCCAGAAGGACTCCTGGCTGAGCGCGCATGCGCACGCGTGCGCACGCGCGCGTGTGTGTGTGTGTATACAAGCCACACCTCTCAGCTCTCTTGGGATTAGTTGCTGTGACGTGAGAACTTGGGTTTGAGAGCCACCGCTCGTTCTTAGAGACAGTGTCTCTTTACCAGTGACCTTCAAGCATGGCCTTTAGGATCGGGAACGTGGCTGGCATTACCCGTGCAGAGGAGAGGAACATGTGGTCCCCGCCATGTCACCATCGAATCTGCGTATGGGGCCAGGGGTGGGGGGCGGTGCGTGTGTGGAACTCTGGTCCAGGGACACTGGTCATGATCAAACTTCAGTTTCTATCAAGAGGATTTGAAGAGCAACATGCATTTCTCAAGTGTGAGGACAAAAAGCAAAAGAGATTGTACTTAGTGTCAAATGCTTTATACCAAGGAAGCGAAACAGGTTGAGTTTCTGATTGGTGGGTCTTTTTTTTTTTTCCCTTGTTGTTGTTTTAATCTTTTCAGGGCCGCAGCTATGGCATATGGAAGTTCCCAGACCAGAGGTTGAATCGGAGCTGCAGCTGCCAGGCACAGCCACAGCAATGTTGGCTTGTGGCGGCTTGTGGCAGCTTGTGGCAACGTGGGGTCCTTAACCCACTGAGCAGCAATGGGAACTCCTGGTTGGTGGCTCTTGGATCTAGTCAGTCCATCTGACCAGTTTTGGTTTGCTCCCCGCACTTCAGGACTCAGCCTTGGCTCAGAAGAGTTTCTTGACCTGAACCTCCCCCTACAGTTCCCCTTCTCCTGGTTCCCACCTCTCACCTGACGCTCTTAGGTTTGTGTGGAGTACACGAGCTGGCAACCAGCTTTGCTTTCCATATCACCTCACAGTGTTAGAGGAGATGGGCTGATGGCAAGGCCTTGTCCTTGGCACTTCTGAGAGTCTGTTCCCAGATGTCGACAAAGGGTATCCACTGACACACCTTCACTCTTAGACCCGTCAGTCCAGACCAAAACCAAGATGCTCACCTCTGCCTGCTCGCCCCCTGCAGGGCAGCCCTGGCCTTCGGCAGTCCTTTGCGTTGGTTGGGTTCGTGCTTAGTTTTGATGAGTTCCACAGACTCTTTTTACTCCGTGACATCCGATAAGCACAAAAGCAATATACATTCAAAATGCCAGTGGGAACTGTCTCCTGAACACTAGAGAAACACAAGTGGAGATTAAACAAGGCAAAGTGGGGGCGACAGTGATAAATGTCACTTATCCTCCTGGGAGAGCTGTATTTGGTGGTGGGTATTATGCTGAAAAACAGAGAGCAAATAGTGTCATCCTGCCTGAGCCACCCACAGCCATCAGCCCACCCCGAGGGAAACTGAGTGCCTGGCGAGATGAGTGGGGGACATCTGGGTGTGCGACAAGCATCCTTCAGAGGGCCCTGGGCTTGGAGAGGGTCCCAGTGCCCGCTAGCTGTGTGGGCTTGCGGCCAGCCCCAGAAGCTCACGTGTCTGCAGAGGTGGTGTGCCTTCCTCTGGTATTTTGGTCGCCTCCCCCTTTGAGGCCAGGGCCCTGGCGTCCTTTGTTCAGTACAGTGGCTTGAATGGCTCTGCTTTTGCTACACGCTGAGAGAGCATTTTCAGCTTTGAGAATACAAACGCAGAAGGATGTCCAGTGGGTTCAAAGTAGGCTATATACAGCAAAGAGACATACAGAGTGACCTTTATTACATCCCCAGTGTGCCCCACTGAGGCCTCTGAACTGCGAATGAATGTGGAAGCGGGAAGGGGACAGGTGACAGCTCTCAGATTGCGCATGGCATTTACTTGGCCTGCGATGCCCCCCTCCGCCCTCTGGCTGTGGATTCACAGATTGGCAGAGCCCTGTTACGGCTTCCGTTGCACTTGTAAATGTCCAGAGGGCTATGCAACCTGCCAAAAATCCGTGCTTAAGTACCCCTCTGTCATACTAAAAGCATTGTAGACAGACTATACTTTATCAGGGAGGAAAGTTGAGTTCTCCAACTCCTTCTAGCCACGGACTCTTGGTAAGGCGTGGTCAGGGAACCTTGGCCCACCCTGCCTCCCAGTACCTTTGGTTCATTAAATGCGAAAAGTGACAAGCACTTCCAGAGTGAGGTTGGGAGCCCCCTGGAAGGGAATTGGGTCTGGTGGTGACAAGCTAAGGATGAGGTGTCAGTGAGCAGGGAGCCCTGATTTCAAGCCCTTTGCAAGCTGTTCATTTAGCTTCCCGAGGCCCGCAGCGGCGCTCTCCACCTCCCCAGGCCCCAGTCGTTTCTCCTGAGGTAGTTCACGGTCTTGGGAATTTCACAGACACGTTTACCCCGGCCCTCCTCCCCACCAAAAAAGCCTTTTAATTTGAGGGACTGCTGATTTTTATTTTACTAGCGAAGCATATTTTAAAAAACAAATGCCATCACCCGGTAGAAAGGATATAATTTCCACTTTAAAAATTGAACACGTTTGGCTTGCTGGGAGACTCGGCATTGACCTTCACTTTCTTGGCACCTTCTGTATACATTGGAGATAAGTCTTCTGCAGATGCATAGCAGTTCTCGGGCAACTTCAGGAACCACCGCCTAACGCGTGTCTGCAGAGATGAGGTGTGAGGAGAGGGAAATGGAAGGAGCAAGTGAAAGGCTCCAGACAGGGGCAGGTGTTGAAGCTGGAGTGAAAACCCAGTGCCCAGAAATGTGCAGTCAGCAGATTCATTTTTTGTAGAGAGAGAATTGTTTGTCATTTAAAAAATCGCCCATGGGAGTTCCCGTCGTGGCTCAGTGGTTAACGAATCCGACTAGGAACCATGAGGTTGCGGGTTCGATCCCTGGCCTCGCTCAGTGGGTTAAGGATCCGGCGTTGCTGTGAGCTGTGGTGTAGGTCGCAGACGCGGCTCGGATCCCGCGTTGCTGTGGCTGCGGCGAAGGCCGGCAGCTACAGCTCCTGTTAGACCCCTAGCCTGGGAACCTCCATATGCCGCGGGTGCGGCCTTAGATAAGGCGAAAAGACAAAGACAGGAAAAAAAACCTCACCAATGGAAGTATGATGAAAATATGAATTCAAAGAGGGAAAGGAATGATGCAGAATTTCCGGCTGTTAAAGAAAAGCTTATTCGTGATTTTTTTTTTAAATGAATGATGGCAGTTGTGAAATTGCTATGGTATTCAAATTTATATTGAATATATTCAAGAGAGCAGTATTTGTATTTTAAAATATCAGTATTTAGAATATAGCAGAAATTCTGTCCTTTGTAAGCAAAACTCGTAGTAACTTCAGATGTGTGAAGGGGTACATAGGTTTTCAAAATTATATCAGTAGGTAAACAGTCTGAACACTACTCGCCTCATAAATATGTCATCGTACACTTTCATGAAAATTGCTACGGATTAATTTCTAGAAGCAGACTATCTGAAGGTATACACATTTACATGTTGTGATAGGTACTGTCAAGCAGCATTACAAGAAGGTTGTGCCAGTTTACATGGCTGTGAGTGGTAGCCTAGCTACAATTTCCAATAAATGCATTATTTATTAGATCATTTTTGCATAGCAAATTTGGGCCTGTAGTGAGCAATTCCGAAAGGAATGCAAATGTGCATCATTACCTTTCCGCACTTACTATTGCTTATTTTGAGGATGCACAGGAAGCGCTTCACCTCTCCTCGGGGTTCGACTTCAGTAAGACGCTCCGCCCCCTGCCCCTGATCTAAATTAGGTCACCATGCTAATTTCGCCTTTTCCTTGTCTCTTGTAGTATCTAGCAGAGTTTGTAATTATGTCTGTAAAATTTCGTCTCTCTCAGGGGGCTCTAAGCTCCGTGGGGTGGGGACCGTGACTTTTTCGGTCACCACTGCACCCCCACCCCCATGCCTGGCCCAGCAGCTGGCTCAGAGTGCTCGCTTAGGAAGTATGTCCTGAATGAATGAACTGAGCCTCTATGAGGGGAAATAGCGTGATGGAAGATCATGTTAGAGATCTTCATTGCTACGAGCCCCATGTGGCTATTTAAATGTAATTTAAATCATCAGACTTAGCAGTATTCTATGTGCTCAGTAGCCACTAAGCCGATTTTCGTCATCGCAACACGTTTCAGTGGATAGTGCTGACATAGAGTGACTGTACTTTTGATGCTCAAAACTTTCACTGTGCCTGGCTCATAGTAGATACTTAATAAATGTTTGATTAAGTGAACAAGTAAATGAACTCTTATCTCTATCTCTTATTCTTCAGTTACAAGTTTCCATGTAAAAGTTAATTTGTGTTGAGCAGCCAAACATTCGCTCTTAACTTGCCCAGCACCTTACATTTCTTACCAGAGATTTCTTTCAAGAGATTTCTTTCTTGGTCTTTTTTTTTTTTTTTTTTTTTTTTTTTGTGGCTGCATCCGCGGCATATGGAGGTTCCCAGGCTAGGGGTCAAATCAGAGCTACAGTTGCCGGCCTACACCACAGCTCACAGCAATGCCGGATCATTAACCCACTGAGCAAGGTCAGAGATCAAACCCGCAACCTCATGGTTCCTAGTCGGATTCGTTAACCGCTGCGCCACGACGGGAACTCCTCTTTCTCGGTCCTTTTAAAAACACATTTTAATAAAATAGAACAAAGGCAGCTTGTTATCAGGGCATAGCGGTTTCTTCACAGACACATAAATTACGTTTCCTGGCGTCTGGTTCTTGTTCTTGGTGTAGAAACAGTTCTCAGAGTTTGCGATCAGTTAGATGAGAAGGAAGGTCAAGTATTCTTGCTGTCTGTCCAGTGCTCTATAATGAAAAGAATTCCACCAGCGTGAATCTGACTGTGGGCCCGGCCACTTTCTGGTTGTGACCTTGATCCAGTTGTCTAACCTCTGAGCCTCCATCTTCCCCTTTATGGAACAGAGTAGCCTGCACAGCATAGGTTTTCATGAGGGTTCAGTGAGCAGGTGGGCGAAGCGCGGAGTGATGGGGTGGCTGAACGGTAGCCCAAACTTGCTTACTCTTAGCAGCTTGTGTCCCACCTGGTTTACAAATGAAAACACAACAGCAAATCTGTTATATCCTGGTACATTTTGGAATGCTTATTTTCCTGCAGAATCTAATCATTGCTCAAATGAGAATTTTTCAGTTGGTAACTCAGCTAACACAGGTGTTCACTGACCCTGAATAATGGGCTCATCTTTGTAGTCGGCACAGATTTTCCATGCTGGACAAATGATTTACATGCAGGATGTATGTCCGGACTGCCTTGAGGTGCTTCTTCATTGTGGAGAAGGGACCTGCGGCCCTGTGGGTTTAGAGTTTTCTCATCTTAGAAGTCCAGTGTGCCATCTGCTGTGCTACAGAGCTTGATAAGGTTTTCTCATCTGAAGTCTCAAAAATAGAATTCTTTTTCACATTTATAAAAAAAATGGAGTTCCTATCGTAGCTCAGCGGAAATGAATCTGACTAGCATCCATGAGGATGTAGGTTCAATCCCTGGCCTCACTCAGTTGGTTAAGGATCCAGCATTGCCGTGAGCTGTGGTGTAGGTCACAGACACGACTTAGACCTGACATTGCTGTGGCTGTGGTGTAGGCCGGCAGCTGTGGCTCCAGTTCAATCCCTAGTCTGGGAACCTCCAAATGCCACAAGAGTAGCCCTAAAAAGCCAAAAAAAAAAAAAAAGGGATTTAGCCTTGCTCTTATATCTGTGCTCCCACATCACACAACTCCATCAACGATGTATGAAAACAAAATTCTACCTCTGTGATTTGATTTGAAAAGGTTTTCACATGATCTCATTTACAGAAGAATAACCCTGAAAAGCTGATAGCTCAGATAATTCTCTCATATTTTTTTTTTTCCTGGTGGGAAAACTGAAGCCCAGAAAGTTTTGTTCATTTATTCAGTGGTCATTTATTGAATACTCACCACAAGCCAGGACTAGTGCTAGGTCTGGGCAAAACAGAGATAAAAGCCATGGCTTCCTTATGAGAAAAAGAATTGTATATATATGCATGACTGGGTCACTTTGCTGTATAGCAGAAATTGACACAACACTGTAAATCTATATATATATATATATATATATATATATATATATATATATATATATATGTTGGGTTTTTTTGGTTTTTTTTTTTTTTTGCTTTTTGCTTTTTAGGGCTGCAACAGTGGCTATAAAGGTTCCCAAGCTAGGGGTCCAACTGGAGCTATAGTCGCTGGCCTATGCCACAGCCACAGCAATGCCAGATCCAAGCAGCGTCTGCGACCCACACCACAGCTCACGGCAACGCTGGATCCTTAACCCACTGAGCGAGGCCAGGGATCGAACCTGTGTCCTTATTATGGATACTATTCAGATTCATTTCCACTGAGCCATGATGGGAACTCCTACTGTATTCTAATAATAATTTTAAAAAATGCCATAGTTTCTTTTGTGGCTGGTGGCTGGTGGGGGTAACAGTTCAGCAAGGACTGTGAGTTCAGGGCGCTAAATGCTGAGAGTGGAGTGATGAGTGTCTAGGGAACACCCAGGTCAGTTTTTGGGTGCAGTCTGGATTCTTAGAAGAGGTCTTAGTTGTCAGGCCAGGCCCTGATGGCCCCAGGGGAGGGGAGGAAGTCACCCGAGGAACAGAGGGGCCTAGGCTATGCTAAGGCACCAGGATTTCATTGGCACTTGAGGAGGACTTTAAGCAGTGAAGGGACATGCTCAGATCTGCACTTGACAGGAAGGAGTTCTGGTGGCAGCCTGTGAAGTGGTGCAGAAGTGAGAAATCCATCAGAGCGGTTCCAAGCAAGAAGGTCCAGCAGCCCTAATGATCCTTGACCAGCATAGGGGAGATGGGATGGTATTGGGAGGGCGCGATAATGCCAGGCTTCCGATGCGGGAAACTTCCATTCTAGGGCTCATTCTCGAGTCCCGAGTGGCGAGCTACAGTAAATAAACAGAGCCACTTAGGAGCTCACCAACAGTTTCTTTGGTGACGGCTGGCCCATCTCATACTATTGACTCTTTCTCCTCTGGGTTTTCAGTGGATGTGTTTT
The DNA here is from genome assembly GCA_004024745.2 of Catagonus wagneri. Lineage (NCBI taxonomy): Eukaryota > Metazoa > Chordata > Mammalia > Artiodactyla > Tayassuidae > Catagonus > Catagonus wagneri. The sequence continues at coordinate 668,121 of PVHT020000195.1, forward strand.
AGGTCACCTGTGGTCACTGGTTCATTTGTTCCTTCATTCATGGAAAATGAGCCCACATTTTCTAATTGAACTAAATAGGGTATGACTGAAATTCATGGAAAATGGGCAACTCCGTGTGCTGTGGAGAGGCAAAGACCTTTCCAGACCGACTCCAGGTCCAACATGAATTATCTCCATATGCCTGTAGAGGGTTTTCATCTTCCAAGTAGCAGAAAAGCCAAGGGGCCTCTCAGCCTTATGAAACTAACTTTTAAAAAAATAGCCAACATTTGCCAGTTCAAGAGTTTGGGGTTGGCTTATAAGCATTAAAACCATTTTTTATTAAGAGGAAAAATTCCCAGCCAGGCTGAGAAAGCTCATATCAACTTTCAGCCTGATTCATTTCAAAACCACCGTGAAAATTGGGACATTTTCTTCGCCCCGCAATGGTTTAGTCATGGAAATTCTGCCTTAATCTCAGCTACCATGGCCACAGTCATGAGAGCATGACCTGTGCCACTGAAAATTTACATTATAGTGCTGAAGAGTCAGAAAGCAGAACCGCGTCAGAGTTCAAGGCCTGAGGTTCCCTTTTCAGCACGTGACCTCATCCATGGTGCGTCTTTCTCTTTGGCAGTTTGGTTTCGTTTGTTGTTTCCCAAAAATGCTTTTCACGTGCACAAACTGTAGACATTTCAGCATGGCTGAATTTGCATGGAGAGCCTAAGAGCACGGCTCCCCCACCGCCACCCCGTGGAACTGGCCCTCCTCTCACTCTTGAGTGACAGGAACGAGGCAGTCTTCTGGGCCATCTGTCGTGGAGATGCTGGCCGAGTGTGCTTGCTGAGTGTGGCCAGGCTTCAACATGTGCGGGTCTTTGTAGTGCAGACCACGGCCGGGAAAACAAAATGGGCCAGCCAAAGGCTGCCTTCCACCCCGGAGCCGCCACCTCTGCAGTCGGAGTTCTTTCTTGTGACAGTGGGTGCATTCGCTGGCTCGTTCGTTTGTTCCTTCATTCACGGGATATCAAGCACGTTTTCCCCAGGAAGATGCTAGACTTTGAGAGCCCACGGATGGGTCTCTGCTCTCCTGGAGCTCGTGATCTAAGTGTGGGAGACGGGCACCGTCTTGGAGTTGTTTCAAAAGTGTGATTTATGCAGTTCCTGTCGTGGCGTAGCGGACGAATCCGACTAGGAACCATGAGGTTGCGGGTTCGATCCCTGGCCTTGCTCAGTGGGTTAAGGATCCGGCGTTGCCGTGAGCTGTGGTGTAGGTTGCAGACACGGCTTGGATCCCGTGTCACTGTGGTTCTGGCATCGGCTGGCGGCTACAGCTCCGATTAGACCCCTAGCCTGGGAACCTCCACGTGCTGCGGATGTGGCCCTAAAATGACAAAAGACAAAAAAAAAAAAAAAAGAGTGTGATTTATTACAGATCACTAGCTCACACGTTGTCAAACCCTCAACTCCGCCGGGGACTTGATTATTTCAGTGGGACCCTGGCGGCTGGGGAGGGAGCACAGATGGAGTCCAGCAGAAGTTTCCTGGGTGTGACCTTCCCTGTCCCTGCGCACCAGGGCATGCGCCGAATCCATTGTAAGGGGGTCCTGCACCTCCCCTGTCTCCCACCACCCCCGGCCCCACTCTGCATGCTGGGCCACCTCGTCACTCCAGCTGCTGTGCTTCTAACTTGTCACCTAGTGCCTTTGGTTGCCACTTTTATCCCCTTTGTTGCCCACACACCCGGTCAGCAGAGGACCCACCCTGTGAGGAGCCTTACCCGCGACACCTCGTGGGGCCGTGGAGCACCCCGCCGCTCCCCTGGTGGCCCTCGCCCCAGCGCCCTCTCCTCTCCTCTGCTGGTCCAAGTCCAGGCTTGTCCCTCCCTGCCCTCAGCCCCGAGGCTCTGCTGGAGCAGTGCTTCTCCACGTGACTGCTAACAACACACTAATAAACCTGGAGAGGCTAAGGGCCTGCCTCAGCCTCGACTGCACCCCAGGCTAATCCAGTCGGTCCCAGGGTGGGATCCAGGCATGAGCCTTTTTTTTTTTTTAATTGTCCAGGTGGATCTGCTCTGCAGCCAAGCTGGTGAAGCAGTCAGCTGGCTTTTAATTGTTCTTTAATCGCTTCAGCCTGCTCAGGCTGTGCCTCCAGAGCTTGCTTCAGTTTCCAGCATGGAGATGGAGGTGGTCCCTCTCAGCCCCTGGCAGCGCCCAGCCGAGGCCCTCAGTGCTGGCTCGTTTGCTGGATCCTTTACCAGCCCCTCCTTCAGCTCCTCCCGGCTGTCTGCTCTGCATCTGCTCCTCAGTCTTGAGTCTCACTCCTCTGCCCCAGGCTTCCTGTCACCCCCGCACCACTGCCAGTAGATCTCCCTGTCCTGCGCCTTATTCCCTTCTTCAGGGCCCGTTTGGGGAGCCGCAAGGAGAACCCGCTAAACTCACCGTATATAGAGTGCCTGCAAGCATGTTTGTGCAGCACTTTTCCTTGATAAAAACAAAAACAAAAACTGGGGCAGGGGGTGGTTTGGTGGTGGGGCAAGGAATGATTTGGAAACTAATTACCCAGTGGTAAGGGCTTGATTCACTAAATCACGAATTGCAATGCAATAGAAGATTCTACAACAATCAAAATATTTATGAATGGTTTTTAGAGTCACAGCATATCATGTTTAGTGAAATAAGCAGAATGCAATACCCCATATAATGTGAACTAGGCTATCTATTTATAGAAAAAAGCCTGAAGGGAAGCATAGCAAAATACTAATAGTGCTTGTCTCGATGTGGTCAGATTATAGTTGACTTTTTTTTTGTTGTTATAATTTTACAGCTTTAAAAAATTTTTACATTGTGCACATATTACTTTTGTAATCAGAGGAAATTTAATTAGGGGGGTGGTAGTGTCAGATGATGGCTTTGGGCATCAATCCAAGTGTGTCATTGGGAATTTCAGTTTCAGACAGCGTGGAGTTGGTAGAGTGCTTGCAGGTGGGGTCTGAAGGGGAGTCTTTTAGGACAATAAAATTCCCTTAAAGGGAAGGGCCCTGAGAAAGTCAGGCCTAGCAGTGAGGATCTTGGCCTGTCCGCAAGCCCCTGAGCCCACTGAGCTGGCTGGAGAGCTGGGCCCCTTGGAGCTGCTTGTCTCCTCCTTGGTCTCAGGGCATCACAGATCATTTTCTTGTGCTGGCTCTGCAGAGCGTTAACCTTGGGTTACAGTTGCTTTGCCCCATGAGATGAGTTCATTCTGAGCAATTATTCATTCACCAGGCGCTAGGATAAAGTCATGTAAGATAATCCCAGGTGTAATGTAATGGTTTTTCCCAACCAGTGACTTGTGCTTGATTTTGCATATTCCACAAAAGGAAGTTGTTTGTAGACAACACCTGCCAGTTCATTAATAGAATAAAGCTGTCACATAGCCAGATCACTTAACAAAAGAGCTCTCCCCAAAATGAGGGAAGAAAAATATACATCATTTTGATCTTTTCTGTCCTGAGCCAGCCTGTTTGCAATTATGGCAGTTCAAGATGCTTTTAGCTATAAAGAATATGTGACCAAAATTAGCTGAAATGGCAGGAGTTACTCATGTCGTATAGACACTTGCTCATTCCAAGGTTGGTGAATGGCTCATTGGTGTGGTCAGTCACCCAGGCTCTTACCATTTTCCTGCTCTGTTATCCTCAAGAACCCCAAGAGCATCTCCCTCATGGTTCATAACAGAGTGTGTTAGTCATTTGTGCAATGGCAGAAAAAAGGCTGAAAAGTACTGCTGCAAGAAGTAACAGGAAGAGGCTGGAAACATGCCAGGTACACAGGTGGTTAGTGATCAAGCCGGGATTTGAACCCAGACCACCTAGCTCAGAATCCATGCCCATCTTAGTCTTCTAGGTCAGCCATACCAGAACATAAACAACAGACGTCTATTTCCCACAGTCCTGGAAGCTGCGAAGGCCAAGATCAAGGCACCAGTAGATCCTGTGTCTGTTGAGAACCCTCTTCCTGGTTCACTGATGCTGTCTCCTTGCTGTGTCCTCAAATGGTGGAAGGGACCAGGGGGCGCTAGTGTCTTTCTCTTCTTCTAAGGACACTAAGACTCTCCACCGCTCCAGGCATCTTCTTCTTATACAACAGCATCTCAATCACAAAGAAAGAGGAAGCAGCCACCCGGATGGCCTTCTCACCTGCTTCTCTAGGCAGAGAGGAAATCTCTTTCCCAAAAGCTCTCAGTAGACTTCCTTTTATTTCTCAGTGACCTGAATTGGGCTCCATGGCCACCTCTAAACCAACCAGAGGCCAAGAGGAGCAGGACTGTCATTGCTGGTGTAGACTAGACATGCTTCGGCTGAGCACATTGTCCTGAAACAAAACCGAGGCTCTGTTAGGAAGGAGAGTGAGAATGGTTTGAGAAGGCAGCGCTTCATGAATCACAGTCTACCTGTCAGGAAGAGATGGCACGGACCCATTCACCCGCAATGATGAGTCTCAGGGTCGGCCCCTTTCTGCCAGCCTTTCCTCTGTGCATCACACACATACCTCCAGTTGATTTGTAAATCCCCAGAGCTCTGTAGAAGCAGGTGACCCCTTGGCCTGACCATTCGTTGAAGGAGGTAGCTGAGTAAAGGCAAAGACTTTCCTCTTGGACACGTGCCAGATCAGCCACAGCGATGGGAGCTCTCTGAGGGCAGGCGCATTTCTGCCACGGTCACCTGTGTAGTCTTGGCATACTCTGTGTACTCTGTATGTCACACAGAGTAGTTACTTAGTCATAACAGAGCGAATGAATGGGCAGACTGATGAAGGTATTGTCTCCACTGAGCGATGCTTCTGGAAACAGAATGGTGCCGGGCTCTGTGCGTCATCTGGAGAAGTAGAAGCTTACTCCCCATCTCCAAGGGGTTAATAGTCTCCAGGTAGGTGATGGTCAGAGAACTGCGGTACAACCAGAGGAGGCGGCTGCCCTCCCTTGTCTTTTGGAATCAACAACCAGCATTCACTTGCCCAAGGACATTGTACCTCGTGATAAGCGTTCATTGTATTACGACTTTAAGAATGTTGTGCCCTCCAAAATGGACTTGGATTTGTGGAAGAAAGAGGATTCCTCCTTTAATCCCTCTTTCAGTAGCTTTCAAAGATTCCTGAATATAGCTTGCTTGTTTGAGTCACGTTTATTGGATGAGCAAAGAGCAGAAACAGCCTTCGTAAATGATGAAGTGTAATGTGTAAGGAAAAGAGGTGTTTGGGGCGTGTTATAAGAACCTTCCCTCACTCTTATTGTTGCTCTTAAAAAAAAAAATCTGTTTTACTTTTCTTTTAGACCTAGAAGGGTTTGACTCCGTGGTGTCATCTACTGAGAAACTCAGTCACCCAACCACAAGCAGACCAAAAGCCACGGGGAGGCGGCCTCCGTCCCAGTCTCTCACGTCCGTAAGTGCCTCCTCGCTTTGCGACAGCCGGAAAGCAGGAAAGCGGGAGACTCTAGCTGAGGACTCCGTGCAAGTAGCTGATTTGAGGACTTGCTGGGAGAGGAAGGTCATGAGATACACTGCTGGGCAGAAGTGTCTTCTGGAATCAAGCAGTGTTTCTTTCCTTTTGTTCTTTGTGTCTGCCAGCGAGGTGGGAACTCTCTAGTCCCACTTCCCTTCTCTCTCCTTCCCGACTGATTCTTGTTTGAACCTGAAATGAAATTGGTAAGGAAAACATTGTCGTGTTTTAGGGTGGGAAAGGAGAGCAAGGCTGGTTTGATCTGTAAACAAAGGAGAACTTTGCCTTAAAAAAAAGGATCTGCCACTCTACAGCACTTGGCAGTGGCTGAGCCTTTTTCTCCCAAAGCCCTGTCCTTGGCGCCGCTCCACAGAACCCCACACGGACCTTTAGGAGATGTGTTTTAAACATACGAGGCCCCTGGTCATGCAGGAAAGCATAGTCGGAAGCCTCTGGATAACCCACAGAAGTTTTTGTTTGGGTCGTTTCAAATAACTTCATTTCCTATTAGAAACCTGTAACATTTATTGTACCAAATTTGAAGAATGAAATGCATAGAGAAGTTAAGTTACCTGTACTCCCACTCCCCAGAGCTAAGAACTGTTAACCTCCTGCTGTCTGTCCTTTACTTCTTCCAAACTAGGGTCACATGGAACACAGGGCGTTGGAACTTGCTTTCTCCCCCCTTACGCTGTGCGCGTTCTCCCCAGTCATTCTGCATCCTTCCATCACGTCACAGCACATGGCTGCCTAGTGTTCTCACCTGGGAATATATGAGCATTGATTTAGCCCGTGCACTATGTATTACTGGACATTTATGTTGTTTCCATTTCTCCGTCATAAACACTGAAGTGCATGTCACTGTAGAAAAATCTTCATGCTGCTACCAGCAGTGTATGTGTGTGCGTATATCTCTGCCTGCCTGTCTGTCCATCTGTTTATCTGTCTCGATATATCCACATTGCCTTATCCATCAAGGAATTAACCTCTTTCAGTTTTCCCAGGACACTTTTTCTCCTGATCCTACTTAAGGGGTCACCATTTAGAAGAAGAAGCGTGCCCCTTCCTTTGAGCCTCTTCTCTCAATATCCACTGAGTCTGGAAGTGTGATTCGAGTCATCCTATTTTTCCTCTTTGTGGAAAACGTACCTAGCTATGTATTAACATTTGCTGGGGAGAAAGACTTACGCGGCTTCCTTTTCCACTCCTATATATAGAGTCCCGTGTCAACACCACCTTGCTCCCTCTCCCTCTCCACTCTCTACCCCTTCCCCAAACACCTCATATGCACACCACCTATTTAATTGGTTCTTAGTAGCTGTGTATTTATATTTTGAATCCCACCTCCCAAATCTTCTCTGTAAATCCTGCATCATTTTTGTGTCCCCTCCAGACTTTTTCCAACTTTTCAAGACCTAGAGGGCCTTGAGGCATCAGAATTAAGTACAGAAAAATTCACCCCACCCTTGGGCCATGCATCCCGCATCTGGGAGTTTATATGTATTTAGGGGAGAAATCTCAGGTAAAGGCATCTCAGCTTCACTCCACTTTTAGACTACACATTTGTTCATTTACTCATTCAACAAATATTGACAGGCGTCTCCTATGGATTCAGCTCTGTGCCAGGTCCCATGGATGCAACTGGGCACGAGGTGGACATGATCCCCGCCCGCAGGCAGCTTATGGCACAGTGGCTCAAAGTTTGGTATTTTATATGAAACAGTTTTATTTGTGGACTGAAAGCAACAGGAGACATTTCTGCTTTAAAGTACAATTACCATACTCTCTTCCCTTCATTCCTCTCTATCTCCATGTGGACCCGTACACTGAATTCATGCTTACTCTCCTTCCTGGTAGTGCCTGTAGGTTTTTCATTGCAAGGTGGGAATCAGTGGTTTGGACATGCTCCTAAAAGGCCATTGCAGGGAATGGTTGAGGAAATGCATTAGTCATGACTCCCCAGCCTGGGGCCTTTCACCCTAGTTTGAGCTATTTGTGTTCATAGAATTCAAAGAACAAGCTCTGATTGGCACCTCATGAACCCTAGGTTACGTAGGAGGAAACTGGCTTTTTGAATAAAATCTCAAAATGAAAGGATACAGGCAACATAAGGTGGTTAAGCAGTTACGCTTAGTTGAAAAGAAAGGTTGGTTGGGCTGTGTTATTCTAGGTAATTGGATTTTCAGAATAAATGAAAGTTAACAAACAATACCTTTTAATTTTAAAACATTGCTTAGTAATTCCCTAAATGCATTGCCTCAGTAAGCAGAGTAAACAGAAGAAGACAAACAGTACTGGTAGGTGTGATTTTTCTATAACGGCGCCAAGTGGTGATTCTAAATGTGACTATTTTTCCCACCACGGGGGTAGAAGGCATAGAGGTGAGGCTGAATATGAGTTCATCTAAAGATATCGCCGGAAGATTCTTCCTTTAAAAAGAATTCTTCCTTGCCACAGGAACTCTCATTTTCCTTTGCTTTGCCCTAAAATAGGGCACACTAATCATTTTTGATCAAGTGATTCCAGTGAATTGGTTTGCCATTCATCCAGCTTTTGTGATCTTCATAATGAGGCAGGAGGGGTAGGACTATTATCCCCGTGTTTTACCAAAAGATGCTGCCATTCTGTAAATGTACCTTAGCAGATCTGGAACCTAGGGTGGGTGGTGATTGTTCACAGCAATGAGGGCAGCATTTTAGCAGCAGGTGCCAAATTAACCGTGAACTTGCCGTGCTGGCAGGCAGGGCTGTTCCCTGGGGCTACTTAAATGCTGGTCACCGGACCCCTGGGCTGCTGATCCCTCGCCCCTAAAAATGGTTTCCTCTCAGACAAGTTCTTTTAGGCACTTCACTATGCAGCGGATTTGACAGTTCTGAAAAAGAATCGGGAGAGAATGGAAGAGAGGCAGGTTAGAGGCAGCTTCTTTCGACCTGTGTGTCCCTCCCCACTGGACTGTCAGCCCTATGAGAGCAAGGCCGGTGCCTGGCATGTCACTGTGAAGTTCAGTATTAAGCCCAGTGCAAATGTTTACAAAAGAGAGAGAGAGAGAGAGAGAGAGAGAGGTTCTGAGGGAAGGAGGGAGCAGGAAAAGATGGATGACAGATGATCACACGGATGAAATGACCAATGGGCGTCAGTGGAAAGATCCCATAGAAAGACCCTTGGTCTCGGAGATCTTGCTTCTTGGTCCCAGTTCTGCCACTCTCTCTAGTGCACAGATAAATAGCACCCTTTCTGCCTCGCAGTTATAATGAGGAGACAAGCAAAATAGAAGTGTCAAGCGCTTTGAAAAGCACACAGCGTTATGTTAACAAAAGCCATGTCAGCTAAGGTGTAATTCTGACAAAAGCATTTTCTTTTGGCTTTATCCAGTCTTCCCTTTCAAGCCCTGATATCTTTGACTCCCCAAGCCCCGAAGAAGATAAAGAAGAACACGTTTCGCTTGCACACAGAGGAGTGGACGCGTCAAAGAAAACGTCAAAGACTGTTACCATTTCCCAAGTGAGTGGCCAGCCGTGGCGAGGGCGTCCCAGCAGCACAGGACCCCCGCCTTCTCGTATGCTCTGATGATGAGTAATAAACCAAACAAGGATAAGCAGATGTCTTGGTCATTTGGGGCTGCTAAAATGAAGTGCCATAGACTGGGTGACTTATAAACAACAGAAATTTCTCTCTCACATTTCTGGAGGCAGAAAGCCTGAGATCATGATGCCAGCATGGTCAGGTTCTGGTGAGGGATTGCTTCAGGGCTGCAGACTGCCAGCTTCTCATTGTATCCTCACATGAAGGAAAGAGGGAGAGAGAGCTCTCTGGGGTCCCTTTTTTTTGGGGATGGGGGCTGCACCCACGGCATATGGAGGTTCTCCAGGCTAGGGATCAAATCGGAGCTGTAGCTGCCGGCCTACGCCACAGCCACAGCAACACCAGATCTGAGCCTCGTCTGTGACCTACACCACAGCTCATGGCAACGCCAGATCGTTAACACACTGAACAAGGCCAGGGATCAAACCCACATCCTCATGGATACTAGCCTGGTTCGTTACCCGCTGAGTCACAGCAGAAACTCCCTGGGGTCCTTTTAGAGGGACACTAGCCCCATTCATGAGAGCCCCACCCTCATGACCTAATCACCTTCCCAAGGTCCCATCTCCCAAAAACACCACTATGGGGGTTAGGATTTTTACACATGAATTTTGGGAGGACAAACCTTCAGTCCATTGCAACAGACAACGCAAGTTTTTTGTCATTCTTTAGTGACAGTGATTACTTTCATCATCAAAATCCCTAAGGAATGTTACAGAGTCTCCAAAACTGTGCAGAATCCCTGCGATACAAATTTAGAGTTGATTTGTCATATTTTCTCTTGTGGTTTGATCTCCTCTTCATAACATCAACCGCGTGTGCACACACACACACACACACACACATACACACACACACACACACACACACCTGCCCTTACATGCCACCACTACCATCATCATCACAAGAACCAAAACAACTTTAAAAGCCTGGAAGTGTCTAGAAAGAATATATTGAATATATTAAATGCTGTGCCCTCTGCCCACAGACTGTGACTTTTATGTTCAAAACTGGTGTTGTCACAAGTTTTGGTTGGCAGTTCATGAATTTGAATAACGAATGGGGTTTCTTAAAAACTCATTTGAATTTATTTATTAGGATAAATTCATAGGCTAAAAATATTTGTTTCATTGCATGCCCAGTGGATGGTATAGCTCTTTTATTATTGTCACGTGAGGAACAAAGAAGGCATTGTTTAGTAACTTCGTGTGGTATCCGAAGGGCACCCCATACAAGTTCTGCTCATCCTGTGATTGTGAAGTACGATTTTAAAATTCCATTTTCTCGGGAGTTCCCATTGTGGCTCAGCGGGTTACTCACCTGACTAGTATCCATGAGGATCAAAGTTCAATCCCTGGCTTCGCTCAGTGGGTCAGGGCTCTGGCATTGCTGCGAGTTGTGGTGTAGGTCACAGATGCGGCTGAGATCCCACCATGCTGTGGCTGCGGTGTAGGCCAGCAGCTTTGGCTCCAATTCGACTCCTAGGCTGGGAGCTTCCATATGCTGCAGGTGTGGCCCTGAAAAGCAAAATAAATTAATTACATAAAATAATATTCCATTCTCATGCTAAGAGAACCCAGTCAATTGGAATTATTTTCTGTAAACCTTGGCAACTGCTTTCTATCTAAAAGCAGAAAGTGGAAGTCACATTTTAAGGCTCTCGAATCAGGAATTAACACAAATCAAAAAAAGGATGTGAAATTTTCCTTCTCATAGTTTAAGAACTTAACATGTATAGATTTTCTTAAAAATCTGAGATAGCATAAATATGATCCTATAAAGCAGATTGATTGTAATTATTCACGAAACTTAAGCATTCTTCTTTATAAAGGAATTCCATTTGCAGAAATTGTATTTAGACCTGTTTTTTTTTTCTGGTGACCATAGGTCTCCCTGTGGTTACAGGCTCTCTGACATCCCTAGGGTGTCTCTATAGTGACATCTACTGGTGGGCAGTGGCTCTTCACGTTTCTGAGCCTATTTTACTTCCCTTGGAGTTGTCAGGTCATGTTGTTTATTGCTTCTAGAAATTCCACTTGAACTAATTTGGTCAGGACATTTGGTGGCCTATACTCCATGAAGACTTAAAAAAAAAAAGCACTCGTTAGCTGAAATGGACTGGAAGAACAAGCCATGTAGGAAATGCTAGAGAAGCATTGATTCAAGAAGTTCCCGCTGTGGCTCAGCAGTAACCCGACTAATGCGGGTTCGATCCCTGGCCCTGCTCAGTGGGTTAAAGGGTCTGGCATGGCTGTGAGCTGTGGTGTAGGTCACAGACGTGGCTCAGATCTTGTGTTGCTTTGGCTGTGCTGTAGGCCAGCAGCTATAGCTCTGATTTAGGAACTTCCATGTGCCGCAGGTGCGGCCCTTAAAAAAAGAACTAAAAAGTGCCCATAGCCCAGATTCTCAAAATTTCATATACATATTAAATATATAATGTATATACTATATATGAATACATAGTCCCATGTTTATGTTGATTGATAGATTTAACTTATTTAATGGTTAAATAATTATTTTTGTATCTGATGTAGTAGAAAGAACATGGGAGTCTGGGAGAGTTTGGTTCAAATCTCAGTTCTGTTGCTTAATTAACTAAATTTTTGGAAAATTACTTAATTCTTCTGACCCTTATATTTTCTGTTTTGTATGAATAATAGTGCCTAAATCCTCGCTGAGATTAAAAGAATTAGCAGATGTAAAGTAGTTAATATCTAATGCAGTAAAATCCTGGAAGACACTCAGCTATGATAGTTCTGCTTTATGAAGTGTTTCATTGAATACCCCTACTCTAGCTTAGAAAGCATGGTGGGGGTTTTTTTTGGATTTATGAAAACTACTTTGTATTATTTTAGCTTTATTGAAATATAATTGACAGATAAATTACAAGATATTTTTTTAAAAAAAGAAGGGAGTTCCCATCATGGCTCGGTGGTAACAAACCTGACTAGTATCCATGCGGATATGGGTTCAATCCCTGGCCCCGCTCGGTGGGTTAAGGGTCCCTGTTTGCTGTGAGCTGTGGTGTAGGTCAAAGATGCAGCTCAGCTCTCATGTTTCTGTGGCTGTGGTGTAGGCCAGCAGCTCTAGTTCCAATCCTACCCCTAGCCCGGGGGGCACTTCTGTATGCCGCAGGTGCAGCCCTAAAAAGACCAAAAAAAAAAAAAAAGAAGTGCCTAGAAGCCAGTCAGCGTGAGGACCTTTGTGGATTGAGGCAGGTGCCTGAGAACACAGGGTGGGACACGGGGAACAACGTGAACCCAGCTTTAGAAGCCCGGAAAATCCGGTCAGGAGAGCACGAATCTTCAGACTCCGGCAGCCACGGCCACAGTACAGGGCTTGAGGGTCCAGCTGCTAGGGAGGGGACTGAATCTCACTTCTGCCTTTTATTGGCTATGAGACTTGGGGAATTTCTCAACCACATCCCTCAGCCTTGGTTTCCTGATCCATCAAATGTGTGTTCCGGCCAGTCCTCCTTTCAGTGGTCCAGCCGGCGTCCGGCGGCGTAGAAGCAGCGCCCCGTAAATGTCGGTCCCCCCACCTCTTACTATGCCTCCTACTCCCCATAAGCTCATGGCGGCGGATCGCTCTCCCTGGCAGCAGAAAGCGCTTTTCCTCAATGATAACTTGGCAGAGAAAAGGCGAGCGGAAAGGCTGGGAATGATGGCCCATCTGCTTCTGGCTGCCTCTGCCCGGTTTCTCCCTCCAGCGCAGCCTGAATCCAGTCTCTCCCTCCTCGCCGCCGCCGCCACCACCACCGTGCCAGCCCAGCCCAGCCTTGGCTCCCACCCTGGGTGCCGGCTGCTGGAGGGAGTCCCGGCTTCACCACCAGCCTCAGCTTCCTCCCCTCACCCACTTCGCCGCCCAGCATCCTGTCTGCTCCTTCCCCGCTCCCCACCTGACTACCGGCTCCTGCCCGGGGACACCCAGGACTGTCCTGCTCCCTGTACCCTCCTGGCCCCCTCAGGACACTTCTCCGCCAGGCGTTCGCTGCCTGTCTCCTCCATCTTCAGCCTCGGTGCTTTCCCATAAGATATCATTCAGCTCAGGGTCTCCCCCATCTTTGAAAGCAAGCAAAACCCATCCTTAATCCTGTCTCCTCCCCTCTCTCATCTTCCTTCCTTCTTCAGCCTCACCCATGGTGTATGGAAGTTCCCGGGCCAGGGTTCGAATCCAAGCCGGAGCTGTGACCTAAGCCACAACTGTGACCGTGCCGGATCCTTAACCCACTGTGCCGGGGTTCCAACCCACGCCACAGCGGCAAAGCCACTGCAGAGACGATGCCAGATCCTTAATTCTCTGTGCCACAGGGGGAACTCCACGGAAAGAGAGTTCTAATCTTGCAGGCCACGCCCATCACCTCCCCTTCTGCCGCTAACCTGCCTTGATCAGATTTTAGTCGCCCTTGGCTCCACCAGAGGGGCTCCCGCCAACTTTCCTCCCAGCATCCTTCTGGAAAGTCCTCCGGGGGACTTCCACCACCCAGGATCCTCTTCTGGTCTGGCTCCGCCCCTTCTCTCATCGCTCTGGTCCAGTCCCCAAAGGTTCTCTCTCCACCTCTTCAGTTTGGGGCATCCCCTGGTTCCATCTTCGGGCCTCTTCTCTTCTCATTCTGGGTCATCCACCCCCATGGCTTCCACTTCCTCTGGCTTTTCTCTAGCCCAACTCATTCTTTTCAGCCCCTGACTCCACCCACTGGCCTTGCTCTTGGCCGTCCCTCAGGCTCCTAAAAATCAATTTGTCCAAAACTGAGATTGCCGTTTGGGCCCTCAGCCTGTTCTTCTTCCCATGAAAAGGCCAACCTGAAAGCGTCTTTCCTCCGTCCCTACCCATGGCACCTGATCTGGATTTCCTCCTCAGCCACTGTGGCCTGTGTTGGACCACATCCTCCTGGTCTAGGAGTGTCCCCTGGTCCCTTTTGTGTGCTGCTGTGGCTTTGTGCTTCCCTCCCTGCGTGCACACTGCCCCACCCCCCCACCCGCCATGGTGTGTTGCTTGGTCTGTCTGTCTGCACCTCGCTGGGTTCTAAGCTCCTTGAGGGCCAAGAAAATGTTTGGCGCCCTTCCGAGTGTGCAGATACTGGTGGGGACGTGCATGTTAAACCAGTTAGGAGCCACCTGTTCAGAAAGGTGGTGAAGATTTAAAATACCTAAGGGGCCGCCTGCACCACGCAGGCCCTAGGGCGCCCCTGGGTGAAGGAAAGAGTGAGTGGAGTATACGGAGGGAGGCGGGGACACTGATGGAGATGGACAGCTTAGCAAACAGGACGGGGAGGTGCAGCACACGAATCCCTGGCCTGAGCCCCCTCTGTCCTCCCTTGTCACAGGTGTCCGACAACAAAGCATCCCTGCCGCCCAAGCCGGGGACTATGGCCGCGGGCAGCGGCGGGCCAGCCTCCCTGTCCTCAGCAGCGTCCTCCCCCCTGTCATCCTCTCTGGGGACAGTTGGACACAGAGCCAACTCCCCGTCTCTATTCGGCGCGGAAGGAAAACCAAAGATGGAGCCTGCGGCCAGCAGCCAGGCGGCCCTGGAGGAGCTGAGGACGCAGGTCCAGGAGCTGCGGGTCATCATTGAGACCATGAAGGACCAGCACAAGTGAGTGTCTGCGCCTCCTTCTTTAACTGCCCGCCGGCTTGCTTTCCGCCAAGTAGAGGCCTGGTTCTGCCAGCCTGGGTCCCAGCCTGTCCCCTGAGGATGGGCCGGCCTCCCCGGGGCCAGTAGCAGCAGGGGTGGCAGTGGGTGTGTGAACCTGAGCGGCTTCATTCAGCTCGGCTCCACGTGTAAACTGGACCAGCTGCCGCAGGGAGGGCATGGGCTGGCCACGGGGCGGGTGGGGAGGAGGCAGCTCAGCAGCTCCGAGGAAGAAAGATCTTCACATGCCCATAAAACACAGTGTGCACAGGCACCACTCCTTCAGAGGCCCAACAGCCAGCTTTTCTTCCAGCATCAGAAAAATTGCAGTGTCTTCAATTAGCTGCCCTATGAAGGTATTGGCTCGAGCCTCGTCTGCGACCTACACCACAGCTCGTGGCAACACCGGATCCCCCAACGCACTGAGCAAGGCCAGGGATCGAACTGGCATCCTCATTCGTTGACCGCTGAGCCATGACGGGAACTCCCGCAAGGACTCTTTAAACCAGAGACTTGATGCTCCACAGCTCTGATCCTTAAGGGGTGCTCAGATGGGGAGAAGGATCTGGAAGCAAAAAGAAATATCACACACATATGCCAGGATGCTGTGTGTGGTGACAAAAAATGGTAAAAGGCTTAGAAGCCAGGAGGCATTTATCTGAATAAACTGATGCTCAGAAAGTTTAGGGCTCTTTTTTAAGGAAACAGGGTAGGCGCCTCAAGGAGGCATTTCCTGACTAGAGTTTTGAGCGCCGACCTAGGATTGCCAAGAGCAGAGCACTCCAGCAGAGGGAACAGCACAGGCGAGTTCACGGGCACACGTTTCCTGGTGCCTGGCCACTTGGATCGGGAGGTGCCCCAGGCAGTGGCAGGTGACAGGGCCACAGACCTGCAGTCACGCCCTCGGGAGCTGAGTAGGGATGGAGGCGGGGTCTACAGCTGGCAGAAACCTGGGCACCCGCCTCCCCCGACAGGGCTGGAGAGCCCTGAAGTGTTCTGTGCACTTTGGGGAGTAAGTAGGTGAAACGAAATCAATTTCATCTCGAAGTACTGCTCAGAGCCTTCACCGTGCGTGGAGGATGGAGGACAGCTTATGCAGTGTTTCTCAAACATGCTTAGTCTCAGTCCTTTTTTTCCCTAGAGCATTCTAGCTCGAGGCTTCCCCGGAACTCACTTTGGGCACTGTAGCTCTACTCTGGTTCTGTACCACTAAGGCTAGAGGTGTCATATGAATTGGGGGCCTCTTGGATTAAGCCCTACCTGGAAGGGGCTTGTCAAATACGCAGAACCACAGGATGGGACTGGAGAGGGTCTCGAGGGGCCAGCCAGGCTGCCCCTAACGCCTTCAAGTCCCCAGCTCCTCTCTGACTCTGCACAGTCTAGCTTGGGTACCCAAAGGCCCTATCCATGTCCCGGTGACATGTGTCCCCTGCCTAGGCCTTGAGCCAACAGCTCCATTATATCTCAGAGCCCTGCTTCTCAGCCTTCTGAGCAAGACCATCACTGGGGCGGTCTGACCTGGATCCAAGGCTTCATTCCTCTGAGAAGTGCCTGGAACATTTCTGTGCATCTGAAATGGCCTGAGTCTGAGTGCGGAATCAGCAGTGCCCTGGGGCCACTGCACCCCATGCCCCTCTGTCCACCGTGAAGCCTGGGTGTACCTGGCCAGAGCTGTTCTTCCCAGGCCATGTCTCCTTGAATCAAACGTCACAGTGACCCCTCTCCAAAGCCAGCCCTTCACAGCCCAGGAGCACTGAGTCCCCACCAGTCAACCAACATAGCTTTTTTTTTGGTCTTTTTTAGGGCTGCACCCATGGCATATGGAAGTTCCTGGGCTAGGGGTCGAATCGGAGCTACAGCTGCCGGTCTACACCACAGCCACAGCAATGCCGGATCTGAGCCGTGTCTGTGACCTCCACCGCAGCTCATGGCAACACGGAATCCTTAACCCACTGAGTGAGGCCAGGGATCAAACCTGCATCCTCATGGATACTAGTCAGGTTCTTTACCGCTGAGCCACAGTGGGAACTCCCCAACATAGCTCTTGGTGTCGCTTTCCTTTCAGCACTCAGCTCGAGTCTGTGCCAACTCCCCTCATCCCCAAATATGCGGCTCTCATCTCCCTGCTTCTGTCCTGGATCTTCTCCATCAACCCCCCCATCTTCCTCCCTCCTCGTACACTTAAACTTTTTTTTTTTTTTTTTGCCACTTCAAGACTTAGTGATTTTCTTTACACCTCCTTCTTCAGCTCACTCCCCCACCTGGACCACTCAAGGCTTTGCCTGCTTTGTAGTCTTCCTGGAGTCATGTTGTTGGTTTAGGGTCACATCTTCTACTTCTTTCCTAAGCCCCAAGCACTGCCCACTGAGACAGTGGTGCACAGTGTGTGCTTGAAGCAATAGAGGGACAAACGACAACTGGCTAAGGTTGGAGAACCCGACACGTCAACAGCGGCGTCCAGGGACCATCGTGGTGCTGCTCTGAAGTGAGCAGATGCTGTACAACCTCTACCCTGTGGATTGTGCTGTTTCTGCGGGCTTTGCGTTTTGATTTTTTTTTCCACCCAGTTCGTGAAAATATGTGGGTAAAATGGAGTGTTTGATACCCTAAAAGGGAGTACAGCTCTCAGATCAGAGTTAGGATGGCTGCAGGGCCTGAGTTTGCATGATGATTAGCTCTGTTCTACTTCCTTATTTAATGTTGGCAAGGGCACCAGACCGGGTGTTCTAACTCATGTCTACTTTCTCTCTGACATGATTACCATGTCAATAGTTCAGCTATTTTACACTCCGTTTTCGGGTGTAACTATTTGTAGGATTTTGGGAGAATCTCTGAAAGCATACTGCTGACCTTTTAGCAATTGAAAGCTCTGTGAAAATAAAGGAAATGTAGACGGAGTGGTAAAAATATCTGCAAAGAATATTCTTAGGTAAGTCCATGTAAAGACCAGTGACTGTGATAAAGGAGTTAGAGGGAAGACAAGAGAATAGGAGCCTGGCTACCGGGAGTCTGGTCCTTGGACGAGCCCACCTCTCTGGGCTTCGGTCTCCCCCTTCGTCTTCTTTTCGGAGAAGCTCGCACTGAGGGATTTCAAAGGTCATTTCAGACCTGCTATTTGATGGCTGCGTATTTTGGGAGCCCGGAGATAATGGCTAGCCTTGCTGTCTGCAACAGACTTTAAGCAGTAGCCCGTGCGAAGAAAATACAAGGTTCTGTCCACATTTTATTTGTCAAAGGATCAGATGGATTTGGTAGTGATAAGAGACCTCTTATCTCGGGGTTGGGGAAGTCTGGGCTTTTGTTTAATTTTAGTGCCATTTGCTTTCCAGACGAGAGATTAAGCAGTTACTGTCAGAGTTGGATGAAGAGAAGAAAATCCGGCTTCGGTTGCAGGTGGGTCCCTTGGGGTCCTGTGGCCCCGTGAGGAGCTCATTTGGGGGCGGGAGCAGAGTCAGGGCTTTATTTTGAAAATAAATGGTAGTTACTTCTCTGCAGACTTAGATGCGCTTCCTGTGACAGTTTTCTTAGCCCCCTGTCGCCTCACGTCACATCCTGTCCTGGGATTCAGGAAGTCCTGGCGGAAGGCGGGCATCAGCATCCGTACCCGCACGGGGGCTTCTCATTCAGAATCGATCCGACACATCTCCTCTGTGCAGAGTTCTCCGCAGTTTTCAGAGGCCTTGCCGTCATAACTGCCAGAGGGCATGGCGCTGGGGAGACCCCACTGGCGCTTCTGTCATGCGGCCACCGAGCCTCCAGGGACCACAGCCACCCACAGCAGGCGCTCGGGCTCCGGCTCTTTCCTTCTCCCCGGCAGCCGTGTCAGTCCTGCCAGGGCATCAGAGCTCTGCCCGCTCTAGCCTCTCTGGCTCTCCCTCCACCGTTACCAGGTGGTAGAGAGCGTAGGAACTGGAAATAGCGGGCTTGCAGCTCTCATTCAGTTGGTGCCCTTGGTGGTGACTGGGATCCGTGCTGCTTAAAGGAGAGGTAACTGCTTGTCATCACTTTGGAGGTGCTGATAGACGCCCCCTCAGGTCCAGCCACAGCCGCCTTCCGGCTGTGCCAAGTGGTCCTGCGTGTTAGGATGGCCTGCTGCCCCCACTGGCCAAGAAACTGGAATTATTGTTGTATTGTTGCTTTTGACAGTTTAGGATACTGGTCACTTGAGAATTCAAACAGCCACCATTCCCTAGCACAGTTGCACTGGTGTGCCTGCTCTTTAGGTTCATGTCATTTCTGGCATTGTTATCAACCCTTCACTCAGGTGTTATTTCACCCATGTCACCTCTCAAATTGTCTGCTTTATTACTTTCTTTCAGTCAACCAAGTCGCTTGTCTTTCAGCTTTTATCCAGCCAGCGAATTCGTTGTGATTTTGTTCGGCTCTTGTTTTTCCTTTATAGATGGAAGTTAATGACATCAAGAAAGTTCTTCAATCAAAATGAATACTTGATAAATGAAATGTCGCATTATTCATCCTGAGTCCAAGACTCACATTTTCTGCCCCAGCCAAAATAACCTTGTGCCAAAAGATAAAAGGTTTGCCTCAACATGTCCCTGTTTGAAAGATTAGCACAAAAGTCTTGATAGCACAACACAAATTCCATCCAAGAGGAGACTCTTCCCCATGGTTATAGCCCTGGGTCTGGCACTAGTTGTGACTTAAACAGAGAAAATTGTGCTAAAGGCTTTTTTTACTATGAGATCTCACGCGAAACGAAAACTCAGGCAGTTTAGTCCATAGTGGTACTATTTTGATGATATTTTCCATTAATAAAATGTAATTTTAGATTATTCGTTTACAAGCTTTATAATTTTATGATTTTTTTAATCGTGTTTTGTCACGGATTTCACCCCTACCCCCACCCCGCCAGTGTTTGTATCACACATAGTCTGGAGCGAGTGTCCCACTCTTTTGCTTTAGGCGGAAAGCTGCCTCGCTTTGTGCCCACCCCACCCCCCCGGATTCTATTACATATGCAATTTTAGGTCCAACCTGTCCCTCCTCCTGCCAGCAAACCCCACCACCCTCAGATAAATTTTAGCTTATATATGATGGTATATTTACAAAAAGAGAAAGAGAAAATCTGGTATTTGCAATGATCTGTGCCTTCTTTTTACCACCCTCTTGATTGGAGCTTTTGTGATGCAGCTACCATGATTTAAAATACACCCACACACTTTTTTTTTTTTTTTAGCCACTTATCAAAGTCCACTAGAGGCCACTGTCTTCAAAGCTTCTCCCACCTAAACAAAGGTCCTAGGAGGAGACAGCTATGAAGTTGGGTGCATTCTTTGGTACCAGCTGTGACTTTGACGTTCTCCTAGTTTTATTAGGTTGTTCATGAACTAGAAATGTCACCCCTGCTTGATTTTTCATCAGCCAAGTTAAACTCCTGCTTCCTGTCCTTTGCACCTTTTGAGTGAACAGAATATGCATTATTGAAGCAAAAATAAATAAAAGTAAAATGCAAATGAAAACCAAGGGGGGGGAAGTTGTATTATTTCCTGCACTGGGTTATCCGTGCGTGCTGTTGTTTAAACTGTACTCACATGATGTCATTTGCCTTGCTCTCTTGTAACCCCTTCCTCAGGTCCGAGAGAAAGGGGGGGAGGCTCTAGCTCAAGTGTTGAACTGAATCTCCCTGGTGTTTGTGGAGTTGCTTTTTCCAGTCCAAGGAAACTGGCGTTTGCTTGTCCGCTTTATCTTTGTAGCAAATGAAGAGTTCAGCCTTAGACTATGTAACTATTTTCTCATCCTTAGCTGAAAATAAGGGGCCCCTACTGTGTTGCAAGATTGTTTGGGGGTTGGGGGTGGGTGGGGGGTGGTCCCTTAATGGCCCCTGAAGATGTTCTGTGTGTTTCTAAAAAGCTGCTCTATTTCCTGAGTTTTAGAGTGAAACTACTCAACTTAGTAGATTTGCACAACCACAAAGAATGAGAAATTGATAACACTGAAGGAGTGATGCAAACAAACAAACAAACAAAATCACCACTTGTTCTTGATCCTGGAAAGTATTACAAATAAATGCCTCTTCCTTTCTCCCTTCCCCCGCCTTCCTCTTACCTACATACTCAACTTTGTTGTTTGAGGCTGCTACTTCCTCCAAAGTATTTACAGAACCCAGGACGCCCTGGTCTCCCAGGTGGGGTTCCAGGGTGGGGGCACAGTCAAGACAAGGAAGTGTGTAAAGAAAGAAGCCTCACGTCCTTCACTCTCATATCTGGACATATTGCCTTTTCAGCAGCCTTGGTGTCAGTGTGCTTGGGGTCAGGAGCCCCAAGTTTCCAAGGGCAGCGCAAAACATTCCTGTACCCCTTGACTGTTCTAAGCATTTCTACGTTAAACTTGAAGCCTTTAGAGATTTCCTACCACCAAATCTAGGAATGAGGATTGGATTCTTTGACGTTTGGATTTCTCATTCACTCATCATGAAGATCCCTAGTGATATAGTTTTATATAAAGTGTACACAGAGTAGGATTGTTAATAATTAAATCGAGAGGTTGGAGTGCCCTCATGGGGCACCGGCGACCTAGAATATAGAGGGCTGTCATCTTCTCCTCAGAGCCACTGGCTTTCTTTGTATCAGGAGAGAAAGAAGCAATTCTAGAAGGAGAAGCTAGCATATCCAGCTTCATTACTGCCCTGTGGGCTAACCAGCAAGAGGATTCTATGTCATGGAACTGGACGAGCCACTGCCCAAACAGCCACCATCTTTGCTCTTTACGAAATGGACCCATCAAGAATATTGAAAAGCCTGGAAGTCTCACTTTTGAAAAAATTCTTTTGCATTCAGCATGGACTCGACCAGCATCTATGGAGATTATTTTTTTGCTTCATTTTCTAAAGTTGTATTTAGAAAAGTCTTAAGTATTGTGCTTTGTAAAGAAGATGATTAAAATGAAGTTTTGTGAAAATATTTTTGTTGAACGTTGTCATGGTCCAAGAGGAATGATATCTTGGAATTCAAGTCATTTTTCTCCATTTTACACAGTTTGATTTACTCATAGAGAAATGTCTTCAGAAGACATGGAATATAGTGCCTCCCCCATCTATCCCAGGTGAAGAGAAATAATCCATTAAAATCATGGCTGTGAATTCCATTTTTAAGCTGTTCAATTTTACATTCATATTTAAGCAGAAAATTCTAGTTAGGTCTAAATTCTTTTTTTAGTGTAAAAATCATTAAATTATTATTCAAATACTTGTGTAAAGGCACTTATTTATTCATACACAGCCCTCTAGACAGCATACTCGAACACATGATTTGTTTCTCCCATAAGGACAGCCTGTATCTATCATTATGTGTGTGTCTTTGGTTACTAATAATGGGGTTTTATTTCCTTTCATAACCAGCTCCATGATGGGAAAACCACAGGGTGTATAATTTATTGCTTACAGTTGCCATGCTTTATGTAAAAATAATCCCCAGGTCGCACAGAGTCCTTTGTATTGTAACCTGAGGTCATCATGGTCTCTTTTTTTGTATTAGATTGGGTTTTAATCCTCTGGTTATTTTAGCACAAATTTATGTCAAGATGTCTTAGCCCCAAAAGGTTTGGTAAAAAGCTTTTCTCTTTGGTTCTGTATGGATGAAAACTCTAACAAGGCAGTGCATGTGTGGGTGATAGGTATTCAGCTTGGCTGATTGCAGCATCCAACAGAGGGAAGGCTTGGCACTTACCACCTAAGGCAGGAGATGCTGTTCCAAAAATTGGCTCTAATGAGGAGGCACAATGGCCAAGGCAGAGAAAACTCTTTCCTGGCCAGAAGTAGATGTTTGTCAGCAGCCTAAGGACAGAGAGGGGTCATGTCTCTTAAGGTGATGAAACTTCACCTGACATTCCTAGTTCTGTCCCTTTAGAGGACTAGGGTCATGACTGTAGGTTCAAATGAAGGATCCAGTCAGTCACTTTGAATATTTTTCATTAACTTATTTCTGATTATGACACTAATATTATACTCAAAAAAAATAAGAATTATAAAGAGAAAGACAAAAATTGTTCTAATTTCATTCATGCACAGCCTTAAGAATTTTGGCGTCTCATAATAGAGGTCATTCTGTGTATATAGTTTTGCAGTCTACTTTTTATACTCAGTATTATTTCCTTGTCATTAATTTTTTTTTTTGAAAACTTGATTTGTAATGTCTGCATAACATTCTGTTTCTAGGAGTTCCCGTTATGGCTCAGTGGTTAATGAATCCGACTAGGAACCATGAGGTTGCAGGTTCGATCCCTGGCCTTGCTCAGTGGGTTAAGGATCCGGCGTTGCCATGAGCTGTGGTGTAGGTTGCAGATGCGGCTCAGATCCCGCGTTGCTGTGGCTGTGGCGTAGGCCAGTGGCTACAGCTCCGATTCGACCCCTAGCCTGGGAGTCTCCATATGCTGCGAGTGCAGCCCTAGAAAAGGCAAAAAGACAAAAAAAAAATTCTGTCTCTAGGTATACCAGAGGGTATTTAACCATCTTTTCTTGAACTTGTATTGAGTGCTTATGGTATGCTGGATACTGTGATAGGTGCTGAATGCAGTGTAGCCCCTGTCCTCAGGGAGCTCAGACGGGGGAAATAGACAGATAAGCAGGCACATCTTCCAGAGTAAGAGAACGTGACCACAGAGAGAAATCCAGGGACTTTGGAACTGAAGAGCAGAGGTACCCCGTGGAGCCTGGAGGGTGAGGAGGTTGGGAAAGAAGGGCATTTTTGGTTAACTCTATTTTTTTTTTTTTTATGTTATAAGGCTTTGCTGAACATATTTGGGCATAAATCTATGTCTGCACTTCTGATTTACCCTTAAGACGATTCCTAGAAGTGGAATGTGAGTATGAATTACCTGAGATTTTTAGCAAGAATAGTTTTTGTCTAATTGTACACGTAGTTGATTTAACATTAGTGTACAAAAGTAACTAACCACCTGTCTACCTCTAAAGTTGTATTCACCTAAACTTCCTTGAGTGTAGGTCTGAATCTCTTCCTTCTGGCCAGTCACAGCTCAAATGTCACCTCATCAGAGGTCATCCCTAACCTACTAAATAAAAGAGCACTTTAGCCTCAGCCCTCCCCGACTCCCGCATATTGATACCCTGCTTCAGTCACACACACACTCACTTATTTGTTTTCTGTCTCCTCTCCCTTGAATGAAGCCACTCTGATATAATGACTTTATTTTCTTCACTGCTGTATCCCACTGTATACCCAGTACCTAAAACGTTCCCAGGTGCATAGTAAGCGCTTGATGCGTGTTTGTTGACTGAATAGATAAACTGGTAATTGTGACTGATGTCAAATGGAATTTATTCTAAATTTGAGCATCCCAGTTTTACCTTTACTAAAACTCTTAAGTGCAAAACCGTACCATTCAGAAGGATTCATGACATAAGAAAAACAGTTATGAAGAAAACCTTCAGAGCCACTTTACTTGTATTTGAGCCTCAGCCAACACCCAGACCCTAAGGAGCGTGCTTACATCACCATGGATCTTAAAACAAGTTCACATGGTCTGTACACCATTATCTCAAAGACTTTCATCTACTGTTAGAAAACCATGGCTACCTCTGTTTTAAGACCCAAAGCATTGTTTTTTAATTTGATTCACTCTGGAGAAAGAATGAATTCAAGAGTGAGCATACTCCTGACACTTTGCTCTTGACACTTCTCTGAAATCAGCTGAGACCCTCAGGGCTGACCATTTGCCCTCCAAGTGTCGAATAAGTAGGACATGCAAAAATGATCTCTGGGCTTCCAAGACACACCCTAGGGTCCTTGGAGTGTGATCTC
Source organism: Catagonus wagneri (assembly GCA_004024745.2). Classification (NCBI taxonomy): domain Eukaryota; kingdom Metazoa; phylum Chordata; class Mammalia; order Artiodactyla; family Tayassuidae; genus Catagonus; species Catagonus wagneri. The sequence goes on from PVHT020000195.1 coordinate 692,565, forward strand.
CAAAAGAGCAGTAGTGGCATCAACAACCAGGAACCAGTAGAAGTGAAAATCTTGGGCCCTGCCCTAGATCTACTGAGTCAGAAACTCTGGAGAAGGACCTGGAAATCTGTGTTTTAGCAAGTCCTCCTGGTGCTTCTTATATATACTCAAGTTTGAGGACCACTGTTATGGCGGGAGTCATCTCATTCTGGATGAATTATGTGTAGAATACGCTATAGCAATCTTTTCAAGACATCTCTAGTTAGACTTGGGCTGCAGCAAAACAAGGTGCATTATCCAGAAACTATGCCGTGGTCTATTAGGTAGACTCCTATGGAATTGACATTTGTAGGTCAAATATGGTTGAATAGGGCTTCCAGTTTCATCTCAGAGATGCAGAGAGCTGCAGAATGTCCTTCCCATGCTTACCATAAGAAAAAAGCCAGAAGTTCCCACCGTGGCTCAGTGGAAACGAATCTGACTAGCATCCGCAAGGACGCAGGTTCAATCCCTGGCCTTGCTCATGGATTAAGGATTTGGCGTTGCTGTGGCTGTGGTGTAGGCCAGCAGCTATAGCTCCAATTCGACCTCCAGCCTGGGAACCTCTATATGCCACGGGTGCGGCCCTAAAAAGACCCCCCCCCAAAAAAGAAAAAAGCTAGACAGACTGGAAAGTGAAAAAGAACTGAGTTTTCAGAGCAAACAGGCATTTCAAAATCTGGAGAGGGATAGGTCTTTCTTTCTTTCTTTTTTTTCTTTCTCTGTCATATATATATATAAAAGACCTGAGCATTTGCTTACCAAGGACAGAAGCCACCAGGTACTGTAGAAATGGATAAGAATATCAAACTAGAAAGTTTAACAAATTGCTTGAGGCTTAGTGTGGACTAGCTTGAGAGTATGACACTCCTGGGGCAGGGAGGGGCAAGGTGGAACCTTGGCAGACATTTCCTCCAGGAACCCCACCTGGCTTTTATAAGGAGGATCAGGGAAAATCCAGAGAAAACTCATGCCACAGACTGAATTTACTGGCTCAAGAATCACTGAGAATTCCACTCATACCCTTCTCGCTTAAGGAACAAAGGCTTATTCTCCAGGTGGAGGAGATGGTCTGAGGGTACTAGTGAAACACCGTTGAAGCTGGAAGAATTAATTCCACTCAGCCTCAGGTCCCATCTCACCAAAAAAAACAAAGATTTAGTCTTCAGGGAGAAGGCCCTCAAGGTTCTTCACTGAGGATGCTATTGGTTACCCACTGCATCTGGAGAAGAAGAGGGAAAGCTCTATTCCTGGAGGAAGGGCAAAAACACTAGTGATGAAACTGAGGCTTAGAATACTAGAGACACCTCTCTACCACGCCCCACTAGCACACTAACAAATCTCCAGGAGTAACAATAGTGGATTACAGCAAGGAGAGTTGCAGGAGATAGACTTTCTAGAGAACAGGACAATGGAAAGCCCCAAGCCAAGACGGGGGGAACAAAACAAGATCACTAGAGGAATTCGGTGTCTCTGATGTCCATAGAGAATAAATTTCAACACTACCACAGTATCTACTGCCTTATAAAAAAATGTTTGGTTTACAACAAAAAATTACAAGGCATTCCAAAAGGCAAGAAAGTGCAGTCTGAAGAGACAAGTCATCAGAATCAGACTTAGATATGGCACAGCTATTGGAAGCATCAGAGAATGGATCTAGAATAATTATGATTACCGTGCTAAAGGCGCTAATGAAAAAAGTAGACAAGATGCAAGATCATCAGATAGGTAATTTCAACAGAGATGAAAACTATAAGAAAGACTGGAAATCACACACAGTAACAGAAATTAAGAATGTCTTTGCTGGGTTCATCAGCTGACTTAACTATTTATATTTACTTGAATAAATAGCAAGACTAAAAGACAAAAAGAGAAGACACAGATCACCAAATCAGGAATGAAATGGGAAGTTCCCATTGTGGCTCAGTGAAAACGGGGGAGTTCCCATTGTGGCTTAGTCGAACCTGACTAGTATCCATGAGGACATGGGTTTGATCCCCGGCCTCGCTCAGTGGGTTAAAGGATCTGGTGTTGCCTGAGCTGTGGTATAGTTCATAGATGTGGCTCGGATCCCAGGTTTCTGTGGCTGTGGTGTAGGCCGGCGGCTATAGCTCCAATTCGACCGCTAGCCTGGGAACTTACATATGCTGTGAATGTGGCCCTAAAAAAAAGACAAAAAAAGAGTAAAACTGAGATAGCACTGTAAATTATGTAGCCATTAAAAGGGTAATAAGGGAATACTGTGGACAAGTTTATTATAAACTCAACGTATTAGGAGAATTAGACCAATTTCTCAAAACAGATAATCTTAACAGTCAGATAACCATTGGAGAAAATGAACTTGTGATTTAAAAGCCCTGAAAAAGAAATCTCCCGGTCAAAATGGCTTCACTAGAAAAAAGAAATCTCCAGGTCAAAATGGTTTCACTGGAGAATTCTACCAGACCTTTAAATAAGTAAGGCCAATTTTACATAATCTCTTCCAGAAAATCAAAGAAAATAGAACATTTCCCAGATCGTTTTTGAGATTAGTAGTACTCTAACACCAAATGAAGACAAATACAGTACAAAAAACTTTGAAAACTGCAGGTCATCTCATGAACCTAGATGCAAAAATCCTCAGTAAAGGAGTTCCCGCTGTGGTGCAACAGGATCAGTGACATCTTGCTAGCCCTGGGACACAGGCTCGATTCCAGGCCCAGCACAGGGGGTTAAGGATCTGGTGTTGGTGCAGCTGCGGCTTAGGTGGCAACTGCAACTCGGATCTGATCCCTGGCCCAGAAACTGCATGTGCTGCAGGGTAGCCAAAAAAGAAAAAAAATCCTCAATGAAGAATTAGCAGATAAAATTCAGTAATGTATAAAAAGTAATCCACAAGCAAATGGGATTTATTCCAAGTATGCAAGTTCAACATTCAAAAATCAATTCATGTGATCTGCCATATCAGTAAGCTATGGAAGAATAAATCATATCAATTGATGCAGAAGAAGAATTTGAGAAAAAATTGCAGTTCCCTTCGTGACTTAGCAGTTAACGAATCCGACAAGACTCCATGAGGACGCAAGTTCATTCCCTGGCCTTGAGCAGTGGGTTAAGGATCCGGCGTTGCTGTGAGCTGTGGTGTACATCACAGATGTGGCTCATATCCCACGTTGCTGTGGCTGTGGTGTAGGCTGGCAGCTATAGCTCTGATTCAACCCCCAGCCTGGGAACTTTTATATGCTGTGGGTGTGGCCCTAAAAAGCCAAGAAAAAAAAAAAAAAAACAATACCCATGCACAATAAAAACTCTCCATGAACTAGAAATAGAGGAAAACTTCCTTAACTTGATAAATAGCATCTACAAAAAACCTACCACTAACATCCTTAGGGTGAAAGACTGAATGATTTCCTTCTAAGGTCAGAACAAGGTAGGGACACACACTCTCACTGTTCTTATTCAACATAGAACTGCATGTTCTAGCCATAGCAGTTAGGCAAGAAAAAAGAAATAGAAGGCATACAGATTGGAAAGAAGAAATGAAACTATTCCTATTTGCAGATTACATGATTGTCTATATAGAAAATCCCAAGAGGAAGTTCCCTTGTGGTGCAGCAGGTTAAGAATCTGGTGTTGCTGCCGCAGCTGTGGTGCAGGCCCAACTTTATGGTGCGGGTTTGATCCCTGCCTTAGAAACTTCCACGTGCTGCCAGTGCAGCCAAAAGGAGGAAGAGGAGGAGGGGGAGGGGGAAGGGGAGGGGAGGAGAAGAGAGAAGAGAAAAGAAAAGAAAAGGAAAGAAAAGAAAAATCAAGAAAGTGTCTTGAACTAATGTGTGGGCTCAGCAAAGTCATGTAATAATACAAATGCAGTGTGTATAAAAGCAATTGCATTTCTTCATGCTTAACAGTGAACGTGTGGAACCTGAAATTTATAACACCGGGCCATTTTTACTTACTCCAAAAAAATTAAATACTTGGGTATAGACTTAGTAAATATGTATAAGACCTGGATGCTGAAAATTAGAAAATTCTAATGAAAGACATCAAAGAATATCTAAATAAGTGGAGAGGAATACTGTGCTCATAGATTGGAAGATTCAACACTGTAAAGATAATTCTTTCCAAACTGATCTATTGGTTTATGTACTTCCTGTAAAAATCCTAACAGGGTTTTTTATAGACATAGACAAGCTTATTCTGAAATTTATATGGAAAAACACAGGCTCTAAAACAATCTTGGAAAAGAACAATAAAGGAGGAATCACTCTACCCAGTAACATTAAGGGCTACTATAAAGCCTGTTCAGTCATCAAAACAGAGTGGTCTTGGTGGAGGATAGGTACATAGGTCGGTGAAACGGAATAGAGAACCCAGAAATAGACCCACAGAAATATGCCCAACTGATTTTTGACAAAGGGGCAAAAGCAATCCAATAAAGAAAAAAGCCTTTTCATCAAATGGTGCTGGATCAATTCAACAGCCAAAGACAAAACTTCTACCTAAACTTCACACCTTATCCAAAAATTAACTCAAAATGGATTTTAAATGTAAAATGCAAAACTATGAAACTTTTAGGAGAAAATCTTTGAGCCCTAGATCTAAGGAAAGAGTTCTTTAACTTGGAATCAAAAGTACCATCCATAAATGGAAAAATTGATGAATTTGGCCTCATCAAGATTAAAAGCTTTCTCTCTCTGAAATACCCTGCTAAGAGGATAAAAAGACAAGGTACAGACTGGAATAAAAATATTTTCAAACCACATATCTGACAAGGGAATCCTATCTAGAATAGATAGAGAACACTCAAACCCCCACAGTAAAAAACCAAACATTCCAGTTGGAAAATGGACATAAACTATGAATAAACATTCACCACAGAAAGCAGATAAGCACAAAAAATATCAACCATCAAATTAAAACCACAGCAAGATATTATTACACACCTATCAAAATGGCTAAAATTTTAAAGAGTGTTAACACAAGGATGTGGAGAAAATGGATCACTTGTACATTGCTGGTGGGAATGTAAAATGGTATAGCCACTCGAGAAAACAGCTTGGGAATTATGACCCAGAGTTTGTACTCCTGAGCATTTATCCCAGAGAATGAAAACTTACATTCACACAAAAACAAGTACATGAATGTTCATCGCAGCTTTAAGCGTAATAACCCAAGACTGGAAACAACCCAGGTGTCATTCAAAAAGTGACTGGTTAAAGATACTGTGGTGCATCTGTACCATGGGATAGTGCTCAGCAATAAATGGAAACAACTACTGATGCAACAATTGGGATGAATCCCAAGGGAATTATGCTGGGTGAAAAAAGACAATCCTTAAAGGTTACGTATTGTTTGGTTCCATGTATATAACATTCTTGAGATGACAGAATTGTAGAAATACAGATCAGATGAGTGGTTACCAGCAGTTAGGGATGGGGAGTGAGGAGGCAGATGGGTGTGGCAATCAAAGAGCAACAGGAGAGTTCTTTGTATTGATGAAACTATTTCTGTACTTTGACTGTATTTATGTCAGTATCCTGGTTTTGATAGTGTACTACAGTTTGGCGAGATGTTACCCTTGGGGCAAACTGGCTAAAGGGTACACTAGATCTCTGTAATGATTTCTTACATATGAATCTACGATTATCTCAAGTTGAAGTTCAATTTTTAAAAAGTTCACCAAACAGCAATAGAGACAGATAGGGACTCTTCTAGAAGAGAATCATCAGAGTGGCAAGGAGCCTGGAAATTATGTCTTGGAGACATGACTCAAGGGTCTGGCAGGTGAGGTATTGATTGAAAAAGAGAAGACCTGAGAGCAGGACTTGCAAAGCTTCCACATGGAAGAAGAATTAAATTAGAATAAATGGGTGGAAACTACAAGGGAAGATTTCATTCAGATAGATGGAAGAACTTTCTAGAAACTTATTTTTGGGTAAAAATGTATTTGTTAAAACATATTTGTTAAAAAAAATAAGATGATAGCATTCCACATATCTAGAGATTCTGGCCTTGTTGTGGCTTGAGCATACCAGGATGCCTTAGGGTCTTTGCACTGGCTCTTGCCTCTACCTGCAATGCTCTTTCTGGGCATATTTGCACCCTCATCTCTTTCAAGTTTTTGTTCAATGTCCATTTTAAGTCAAACGGGGGCTCTGGTTCGTGTTGTCATCATCTTCACTCCAGGCCCCAGGCTGATGAAGCGGGTATCATCTGGGATGTTACTGGTTGCAGAAAGTTGATAGCAGAGAGGAGAGAGAGCTCTGGAGGGTCTTGTACCAGAACCAAAATGCTCATTTTCCAAGTGAGGCTGGGCATTTCCGGAAAAGAGAATTGGAAATTAGAAGAGTAAACCAGCAATAATGCAAAAAAAAAAAAAGTAAAAAATAAAATAAAAATAAAAAATAAATTATAAAAAATAAATAAATAAATAAATAAAATTAGGGAATATAATGAACCAAAAAAAAAAAAAAAAAGAAGAAGAAGAAGAGCATTTGGGGAGAGAGATTGGCATGCTGGTGAGTTCCTCCCTGCCACTGGGGGTGTTAGAGGGTTGCCTGCTGTTCACCATGAGCCTGGGGAAAGGACTCCAAGACGGCTTGCTGTGTATGTCCCAAGAAGTTTTCAGGACATGGAGGACAAGTATGGGGTAAAGGGTGTGCACTTCCCCTGAACTAGATGTGGTCCCAGCATGAGAAAGTCGTAAGTGGAGTTGTCTTAGCTCCTCTCCCCACAAATCCCCACCTTGGAGAAGTGGCCAGCATAGAAGAGAAGCCAACACTGCTGCTCCTTTTCCCACCGCAAGTGGGCAGCCTAGAGCAGAACTAGACCAGAGGGAGAAAAATAGTTGTTTGTTTGTTTGTTTTTTGCTTTTTAGGGCCGCACCCGTGGCATAGGGAGGTTCCCAGGCTCGGGTCCAATTGGACCTACAGCTGCCGGCCTACGCCACAGCCACAGCAACATCAGATCGGAGCCACGTCTGCAACTTACACCACAGCTCACAGCAATGCCAGATCCTTAACCCACTGAGCGAGGCCAGGGATCGAACCCACAACCTCATGATTCCTAGTCGGATTTGTTTCCACTGCGCCACAATGGGAACTCCAAGGGGAAAAAGCTTTAATGCTAAGTCTTCATCATAAAAGAATGTCAGACTTTTCCAGGAAAAGTTACAAAAATCATATTAGAAGCACAATCCAGGACAGAGATCCCGGAGAAAGGGGAAAGAAACACAGCCCTGCAATTTCCCAGCTTATTGCCCTGAGAGAGTTTCCAGGCCATAGAACAGAGAAAGGGAAGCTGAGGGGAGCCCAGTTCTCACCCTAAGTTGGGGTGATGGAATCGGAATGCCGACGAGGCTACAGTTTGAGTCCTGGCTGCCCAGAGGTCCAGAGGTGAATAGATCTGGAATCTGCAGTGGAGTACTGACCAGCACCTGAGTGTAAAGAAACCACTCGAGCAAGGCTGGGGAAAGAACTGCCGGAATGGATTAGAGGGAACAATCCTTGGCGGTCCCACAGGGCCCCCAAATTTCTGTTTTCACTGGCCAGGATGGAAAAAAGTTATAAATCAGAAGACATCAGGTAGAGTACTCAGAAGGGTATTGTCTCAGTGGTCGGGACTGAGTAGCCCTAGTGTAAAGGCTGCTTTGATCCCACTTAAAGCTGAAAGCAAGCCTCAAAGGGATCGATCAAACTGTTTCCACGTAACTTACTGTATCCCAGAATAAAGCTCAAGAATATTTGTAAGAATACAAAAATATGCAATACTCTAGGATAAAATTCACAGTGTGTGGCATGGAGGTCGTACTGTGGCACAGTGGCTTAAGAATCTGAGTGCAGTGGCTCGGGTTGCTGTGGAGGTGTGGGTTTGATCCCTGACCCAGTGCAGTGGATTAAAGGATCTGGCATTGCCACAGCTGCAGCCTAGGTCCCAGCTGTGGCCTGGATTCAGTCGCTGGCCTGGGAACTCCATATGCCACAGGTTTGGCCATTAAAAAAAAAAAAAATGGATTCCAGATATAAGTGATGGTATTTGGCTACTTTGCTGTACAGTAGAAAACTATAAACCAACTATAATGGAAAAAATTAAAATCATTGAAAAAAATTGGAGTTCCTGTCGTGGCTCAGCAATAACAAACCCGACTAGTATCCATGAGAACGCAGGTTTGATCCCTGGCCTCGCTCAGTGGGTTAAAGGATCTGGTGTTGCCTGAGCTGTGGTGTAGTTCACAGATGTGGATCTAATCCCAGGTTGCTGTGGCTGTGGTGTAGGCTGGTGGCTATAGCTCCAGTTTGATCCCTAGCCTGGGAACCTCCCTATGCCACAGGTGCGATCCTAGAAAGACAAAAAAAAGGAAAAAACAAAAGACAGTTATTTTAGCTATATTCTATACGCTTAAGAGGGTAGAGAGCACATGTAGGACCAGAATGGGACTATACCAGGGGTCACCAATGGGCAGTCAATTTAGGGCTGACATAACTGTCAATTCAGAGATTGCAGCTCATACCTAATGACTTGGTCTTTCCATCCTTATGTACCTGTAGTGATACTCTTGTTTTTTCCATCATATATTCTATCTGCAGCGTGTCTTAGAAATAATTTATTATTATTATTTAGTTTGTATATAAATTTTTTTTATTTTTCCATTATAGCTGGTTTACAGATTTCTGTCAGTTTTCCAGCTGCACAGCATGGTGACCCGGTTACACGTATATATATGGATTCATCACAAGTGATTAGACAGAGTTCCCGGTGCTATACAGCAGGGTCTCCTTGCTTTTCCATCCCAAAGGCAATAGTCTACAACTGTTAAGCCCAGACTCCCATACCATCTCACTCCCTCCCCCACCCTCTTGGCAACCACAAGTCTGTTCTCCAAGTCCTTGATTTTCTTTTCTGTAGAAAGGTTCATTTGTGCAGTATATTAGATTCCAGATATAAGTGATATCATACGGTATTTGTCTTTCTCCTTCTGACTTACTTCACTCAGTATGAGGGTCTCTAATTCTATCCATGTTGCTGCAAATGGCATTATTTTATTCTTTTTATGGCTGAGTAGTATTCCATCATGTATATATACCACATCTTCCTAATCCAATCCTCTGTCGTTGGACATTTGGGTCGTTTCCATGTCTTGGCTATTGTGAATAGTGCTGCAATGAACACGCATGTGCAAGTGTCTTTTTCAAGGAGATTTTTGTCCGGATATATGCCCAAGAGTGGGATTGCTGGGTCATATGGTAGTTCTGTGTATGTTTTCTGAGGTACCTCCATACTGTTTTCCATAGTGGTTGTATAACTTATTATTTTTATTTTATTTTTATTTTTTTGCTTTTTAGGGCTGCACCGGTGGCATATGGAGGTTCCCAGGCTAGGGGTCGAATTGGAGCTACAGCTGCCACCCTACACCACAGCCACGCCAGATCCCAGCTGCGTTTGTGACCTACACCACAGCTCATGGCAACGCCAGATCCTTAACCCACTGAGCAAGGCCAGGGATCAAACCCGCAACCTCATGGTTCCTAGTCGGATCCGTTAACCACTGCACCATGACGGGAACTCCTAACTTACTATTTTTAATCAGTCTTATGAAACCCACCTTTTTCTCACAATCTACTTGCTCACTCATCATGTGTACTTAAAATATCCTATGAGTTTCACCTATATTCCATAAATTAGTATTTTACATGCAATCTATGCTTAATGCTTCTCATGAGTTTCACATCCTGTTTGATTTTCTTGTACTTAACTGTACAATAATCTATGTCCATACAATATTTGTAGCATCTATATGATGGTATATCTGTCTATAGCCATATCTATCTACCTATCTATCTATAACATGATGGCAGGGACTTTGGCCATCTTGTACATGTTAATATCCTCAGCACCAAGGACAGTGCCTAATACATAATAGATGCCCAGTAAATCCTTGTTGAATTACTATATATGTTAACGTTTTTCCAAATACATATAATATTGTGCAACCCAGTTGCTTCTCTTTTGTCACTATTTGCTTGGGCCTTGGGTATAATGTATTTTCTTGGGAAAAAAGTAATGAAAAAGCCACTCAAATGGTAATGAAAATATTCTTTACAATGTTGAATGAGTCAAAGAACTAACTAGTTGGACCACAATTAGTATAAATAACCAGCCTAAAATGAAATAGAGGAAATAAAAAAAATGCCTAGAATTAATCTTGCTCGTCAGCTACGTGCTGCTACTGTATTCTTTAATTCCCTGTTCTAGTCCAAATGACGTCTCTGCATTGAGGCAAAGTGTTTTCCATGACGTGCATTTAGTAAGGGGCAAGGCAGGGGTAAGAACAGAACAGTTGTTCAACTAAACAGAAAAGACTAATCCAGCATTTTGCAATTTTCTCATCACTGGAGCTGGGACAGGGGAGGTAGGAAGGACATCAGAAGAAGGGACTGGGGCATGTTTCAGGTGTACAAGTCACTGGAGATGATGAGAAGGTGGGCTGTGTGTGCCACTGCAAGGAAGGTGCCTGTCAGCCAGGTTCTTTACTCACCAGGGGTTGTGTTTAGGGGAAGATGCTATTCAAGCCAGAATTCACAACTCCTATGAGTCTCACTTAGAAGAGCCCAGTGAGAGCTGGTAGAAAGATTGAAGTGGGGACAACAGCAAGATAGTGGCAAGCAATTGTGAAATGGGCATCTCTGCCCTTCTGAAGGCTGTGCCAGTCATTGAAATAATTTTGGGTGAACAGGCACATGAGGAAAATTATTATCATACATTACAAGATTATAGAGAAAATGTGTCCTGGAGTTCCCGTCGTGGCTCAGCGGAAAACGAATCCAACTAGGAACCATGAGTTTGTGGGCTCAATCCCTGGCCTCGCTCAGTGGGTTAAGGATCTGGCATTGCTGTGGCTGTGGTGTAGGCCGGCAGCTGTAGCTCCGGTTAGACCCCTAGCCTGGGAACCTCCACATGTGGGTACGGCCCTAAAAAAATGACAAAAGCCAAAAAAAAAAAAAAAAGGAAAATGTGTTCTTTTATAGCATCATATTTTTAAAAAATATTAGAACAGAGGTGTTGAAAGTTTTCTCTAGCTTTCCTTTTCTGGTCTGTGTGTTTTACAGATTTCCTCAGAGCCCATTTTCCATTCACCGGCTGCAAAAGAGGGTGCACATTGATGTGAACTGTGAAATTGCTAATTTCTATCGGGACAGGAATTCTTTGGATTTCTCCAAAGATTTATGGTGGCAGTCTGTGCTTTCTTTTGGGGGTGAGGTGGAAGGATGGACAGCATTATCACTGAAACATGAAGAGAAGCCAGAATGTTGTTTCATAAGGTAAGACATATCCTGCTTGTGTCAAAATAGCTTGTGATATGCTGCAAAGGATACCATCAAGAAAATGAAAAGACAACCCACAGAAGGGGAGAAAATGCTTGCAAATCACATAACTGATAAGGCATTTGTAGCCATAATATGTAAAGAGCTTTTGCAACTCAATAATAAAAAGACAAATACCTTATTTAGAAATGGACAAAGGAATAAAATATGGCACAAATGAACCTATCTATAGAACAGAAACAAACTCATGGACAGAGCAGACTTGTGGTTGCCAAGGGGGAGGGGGAGGGAGTGGAATAGACTGGGAGTTTGGGGTTAGTAGATGCAAACTATTGCATTTGGGATGTATAAGCAATGAGGTCCTGCTATCTAGCACAGGGAGCTATAATCACCTGTGATGGAACATGATGGAAAATATGAGAAAAATTATATATATATGTATATACATATGTATGTATGTATGTGTAACTGGGTCACTTTGCTAGACAGCAGAAATTGACAGAACATTGTAAATCAGGTATAATAAAAAAAATTTTAGGAGTTCCCATTGTGGCGCAGCAGAAACGAATCTGACTAGGAACCATGAGGTTGTGGGTTCAATCCCTGGCCTTGCTCAGTGGGTTAAGGATCCGGCGTTGCCGTGAGCTGTGGTGTAGACTGCAGACGCGGCTCGGATTCCGCATTGCTGTGGCTGTGGCATAGGCCAGTGGCTACAGCTCCGATTAGACCCCTAGCCTGGGAACCTCCACATGCCACAGGTGCGGCCCTAAAATGACAAAAGACAAAAAAAAATTTTTTTTAAATGGGCAAAGGGTCCAAATTGACTTTTCCTCAAAGAAGTTATACAAAGAGAGGATCACCACATGACAAAATACTCAACATCATTAATCTTTAATGGAAACACAAATCAAAATCACAGTGAGGTATTACTTCACTCCCACCAGGAGAGCTATAATCAAAAGACATTAACAAATGTTGGTGAGAGTGTGGAGAAGTTGGCACTCTTGCACACTGCTGGTGGGAATATAAAATAGTGTAGCCACATTGGAAAGCAGTAGCAGCTTCTCCAAAGCTTAAACACAAAGTTGCTGTATGACCCAGAAGTCCCACTCCTAGGTATATACTCAAAACAAATGAGAAACTCTTTCCACATAGTGCATGAGTCCATTTATATGAAATGTCCAGAATAGGCAAATCTATAGAGACAGAAAATAGATTGCCTGGGGCTTAGGGGTGTTGGCGGAGGTGGAGTGTGACTGATAATGGGTATTGGTTTTTTGCAGGGGGAGGTGATGAAAATGTTCAAAAACTGAGTATGGTGATGGCTTCTCAACTCCATGAATAAACTAAAAACCATTTTTTTTTAGCCATTTTAGGGCTGCATTTGCAGCATATGGAAGTTCCTGGCATAAGTGTCAAATTGGAGCTGCAGTTGTGGGCCTATGCCACAGCCACAGCAATGCCAGATCAAAGCTGAGTCTGCGACCTACACTGAAGCTCACGGCAATGCCAGATCCTTTAACCCACCGAGCGGGGCCGGGGATTGAACCCGTGTCCTCACAAATACTGGTTGGGTTCGTTACCGCTGAGCTACAACAGGAATTCCAACTAAAAACCATTTAAGTGGGTGAACTGAATGGCTTGTGAATTATATCTCAATACAACTGTTATTTATTATTTAAAATGAAAAGAAACAAAACCCCCAAACCCTGGGACCGCATCCAGTGCATCCTATCTTTTAAATACAAGTACTACCTGTAGTAGTAATACTACTTTTTAATATTTGAATCTAAAATCATGAGGTAAGATCCAAAGAAAAGGGTCCTTTGGGTTCATAATATTTCATAGATCAAGCATGCAGCCAACTTGGAGTTGATTTTCCAGGCCAACAAAATTTGATGCTAGAGCATGAGGGTGCTTTGTTGAGGTCACAGTAACAGTTGGGATATGCGGATCTACAGGGCATGGGCTCAGGAGGGCCACGCTCTTGGCAACTGGGGACAAGAAATATAAAATCAGAGATGTTTTAAATAAGCATCTTGGAGTTCCCGTCGTGGCTCAGCAATAAGGAACCGGACTAGTAGCCATGAGGATGCAGGTTCGCTCCCTCCTCTCAAATCAGTGGGTTAAGGATCTAGCGTTGCTGTGAGCTGTGGCATAGGCCAGCGGCTACAGCTCCGATTAGTCCGCTAGCCTGGGAACCTCTATATGCCTCGGATGTGGCCCTAAAAAGACCAAAAAAAAAAAAAAAAGCAAACAAACAAAAAAAACACCTTATTTCGATTCTGGGTTAAAACTCCATCTGTATTTATTTGGAATTGAATTTTAACATCCAGCCAGCGCTTTGAAAGGGCTTTTACTCTGCTAGAAAAGCCTCATATTGTTTTAAGGGGAAAAAAATTGGGACTCCTAACGCTGGTGGGATGGCAACAGCAACAAAAGCCTGAAGTTCCTGGATCCGCCCTTCTGCGGGCGCTGCCCGGGGGAAACGGCAGGGGGCGCCCTGCGGGCTCCTGCCCCGCTGCCCTTCCCAGGTCTCCCCCCGCCCACCGCTCGCCCTGACGTCCCAGCCTCCGCCTTTCTCTCCCGGGCGGTCCAAGGGCGCTCGGGGGCTGCGGTGCTGGAGCTTCTGTGTGCAGCCGAGGGGCCCCGCCGTCAGCTGCCCGTCGCGGGGCCACCGGCGGGCGCTGGGTCCCCCAGCTCCCTCCCCCGCCTCCCACCCCGGGAGCAGGTGCCGGGACTGCTCGTGGCCCTCTGCAGATTGCAGCCACCAGCCACTCGCGCGGAGGTGGGACGAGGAAGGGCGCGCAGGGCGGCCTCATGGAGAGCGGCGGCGGGGCTCCCCCGGCTGGGGCACTCGGGGCGGCGGCCGAGTCCCCACAGGGCTCGCAGCCCCCGGGGGCCGAGGGAGCCGCGGGCCCGGCGGGGCCGCTGGAGCCCGATGGAGCGGCCGAGGGCGCCGGGGTCGGGGGCGAGGGCGGGCCGCGGCGGGCGCTGCGGGCAGTGTACGTGCGCAGCGAGAGCCCCCAGAGCGGCGCGGCCGGCGGCCCCGAGGAGGGGGCGCGGCAGTGCTTGCTGCGGGCCTGCGAGGCCGAGGGCGCCCACCTTATCTCCGTGCCCTTCGGGGAGCTCGACTTCGGGGAGACGGCCGTGCTCGACGCCTTCTACGACGCAGGTGAGGCGGGTGTCCCCTTTCACCCCCTTCCCACCACCCCTGTCAGGTTTCCTTATCTCACAGTCCGTGGCACCAGCTTTTTCCCATCTCTCACCTCCCGCCTCCTTTGACAGGACCACCCTACCTTTTCGGGGAAGGGAGAGTAGCTAGCATTGTACCCTTTTACAGATAGGAAAACAGAGGCCCTTGGCGTTTCTTTATTTTTCAGTTTTCTTAAACATCAGAGGATCCAAGAAACAGCCCGTCACCCAATGGAGAATGGGTCCCCATCCCCACCAGTTACTCAACTGTTAATTGCTCACTCCTGGCAAGTCCCTTCCAGCAGCGGGTCCTAACCCTGGCTACACATTGGAATCACCTGAGGCAGCTTTGAAACCTCCTGATGCCCAGCCTGTATCCCAGACCGATGCCGTGAGGATCTGGGGCTTCAGGATTGTTTAATACTTCCCTGGTGATTCCATTTTGCAGCCAAGAGTGGGAACAGGTGTGTTACGTTTGTGGGCGGGGGGGGGCGCCTCTTAGAAACGCCCCAGTGTTCTTTTGCACACTTTAATTCCTGCCCCCAACCCAGACTGGCAGGGGGTCTGTGCTCTGCCACCAGTGTGACGGATATTTTTTAGCCCAAATGCACAAGCATTCTGGCCTTCGGTATCTCTTCCGTTACTGGATGAGGACACTCAGCTCACTGTAATAAGTGTGCCTTAAGAAACCAGCTTTAAATCAATCCCTTGGGTTGGCACGAGTTCCTCCAGGTGTGGGATGGAGTGTTGTCTGCCTGTTTTCCATACTGAGCCTCTGGAGTATATGCGACAAGCCTCTGGCAATTGGGTGATATTCACAAGCATTGTACGTGAGACAGTAATTACCTGGTTTCTCCCCTGGTCAAAAGGGAGTAACATGCTTCTGCTCAACGGAGAAGGTAAATGAAGAGTTGGGAGGCGCTGGCCACCCTGTGCTGAAATAATAAGCTAGATTTGTTACCATCCGTTCTTTGCAGGGATCTTTTTTTTTTTTTTTCCTGCAGAGCAAATCCCTCCCAGCTGGAAGGGGGGCGGGGCATCAGGCTTGTTCAAACAAGTGGCAGCTGGGCCCTTTGAAAACACTCCCCCGACGTTTCTGACCACCGGAGGTCTACGCTTCAGCACAACATCGTTTTAGAAAAGTTGTTCAGGAGCCAACTTCACCTGGAACCGCTTGGTTTTTCTTTGTCTTGTGTTCATTTGAACAGACTCTTCTCTGAACGGTTAAACGTCCCCTTTGCCGTTAGACACAACTGTAGCCTCCTGCCTGCTGGTGCCAACTCTGAAAAATGGGTGTGCAGTGGTTTTGCTTCTCTAGAGGAGGGAGTGTATGTAACAAGCCTTCATCTGCTGACGCTTCTTGCTGGTTGCATGTGAAGGTTCATTCAGGCAGAAATCTTGGGCTTTCAATTCCAGAGCTACACAAAGAGCGCATCACCTTTTCTTGCTCGATGTCCAGACTGTCTAGAATGTTCGGTTGCATTATGTACTTCCTTTGGTTGACCTTGGTCTGGTTTTGAACAAATCATTTCTCAGTACATCCTAACCAGTAAGTTGTTTTTTTCATTTGTTTTTGCTTTTCAGGGCCGCACCTGAGGCATATGGAGATTTTCAGGCTAGGGGTCGAATCAGAGCGACAGCTGTTGGCCTACACCACAGCTCACAGCAACGCTTGATCATTAACCCCCTGAATAAGGCCAGGGATCAAACCTGCATCCTCATGGATGCTAGTCAGCTTCCTTTTCTCTAAGCCATGACGGGAACTCCTGAATTTGACTACTCTAGATGCCTAATGTCGGTGAAATCGTCCGGTATTTGTCTTGCTTAGGCTCTTGTGAATAACGGGATAATAATGGGAGTGGACACATTTCTGTTCAAGCCTCTGCTTTCACATTTTTGGGTGTATTTGCAATTTTTGTAATTGCTGGGTCATTCTGTGCTTAATTTTTGTAATTGCTGCGGTCATTCTTTGCTTAATTTCCTGGGGGATATTATTTCTGCTTTTAGCAGAGGTGGCTACCTCTGTGTGCCTTAGAAGGACTGTTTTTTTTTTTTTTTGACTTTTGTCGTTTTAAGGCCGCACCTGCGGCATGTGGAGATTCGCAGGGTAGGGGTCTAATCGGAGCTATAGCCGCCGGTCTACACCACAGCCACAGCAATGCGAGATCCGAGCCACGTCTGCAACGTACACCACAGCTCAGGGCAATGCCGGGTCCTTAACCCACTGAGCGAGGCCGTGGATTGAACCCTCAACCTCATGGTTCCTAGTCGGATTCGTTTCTGCTAAGCCACAATGGGAACTCCTAGAAGGACCAGTTTTTATTTTTCATCTCTTTTAGCATCTGTCATCCATCTTCAAAGATGAGTCTCAAATTCAGTAGAACAATCATATTCGGCAAGTGAGGGGCAGTCACTTGGTTACTTCTAGTATTTGGAGAACAAAACGTGTCTCTTGTTTTCTAGAAGAAACCCTTTCTCCTAGATATGCCTTGACGTCTTTTGTGGAGGTGCCATTTCTCTAACATAATTCACAGTCACGGAGTTCCTATTGTGGCTCAGCGGAAACGAATCCGACTAGCATCTGTGAGGATGCAGGTTCCATCCCTGGCCTCGCTCACTGGGTTAAGGATCCGGCGTTGCCGTGAGCTGTGGTGTAGGTCGCAGACATGGCTCAGCTCATGCATTGCTGTGGTGTAGGCTGGCAGCTACAGCTCCGATTCGACCCCTAGTCTGGGAACCTCCATATGCCTCAGGTGTGGCCCTAAAAAAAAAAAAGTTCACAGTCATGACTTGAGCTAACGTCCTGTGTCGGGTGGGAGGGGGGTTTGCACAGAGCAGCCTCAGCCATGGCACAGGAGAGAGACCTTGGTAGCTCTGCTCACCCTTTTCCAAACATTTGGCCCACGGAAACTGTTCTCCCAGGATGCTCCGAGAACCACTTACTGTGGTATGAAATCCTGCAGGGAGGTGTGGCCCAACAGAGCACAGGAGTATCTCCTGAGGGAGCACCATATGATGGTTGTAGGTGTCCCCTCTATTTAGTGTGGGGCTGGTTAATGGCCAATCTAAGTTAGGGCCTCTGCCTGGATGCTGCTCGCAGCTGTCTTGAGTTAGCTATTAACTGCTCAAAAGACAAGAGCAGCCCCTTTGATCAGGCCCTGTGCCTAGCTGCCCTCCTCTCGGATCCACACTTACGTGCTACGTTCCTCACTCAGGGGCCCTTTTTCTTCAGTCTGTTCACAGTGATTTTAAATGTTGGGAGGTATTGCCATCCGCAACAGGAAATCCTTGCGTTTCCTAAACACTGATTAAAAGACCAAGATTTGAGTCTGCAGGTTAGTCATCTGACTTTGCTCTGTCCTGATGAGTCCCCTTTTCCAGCAAGGGTCCTTTGGAGGATACAGTGTCTGGCAGAGGTGGCTGGGTGGCCAGGAGATTGACGCTCCTTGCGTTGCTGGGAAGCAGGGACTGCGGCTTCCAGCATCCTTTGATTCCAGGTGGAATGTTTAACTGGTTCTGGCCGATAAAATGTGTTAGTGATGTCTCTCGCTTGGGGCCAGCGTGTTGGCCGATCTAGTATATCTTCTCATACTCGCTCATCCTTTTCCGTGGTCTCCAAGGGGACCTTGGAGGCCACTGAAGAAGATGGCAATAGAACAAGATGGAAGGTGCCTGGTTTCCTGATCCATTCTTCTGAGGATAACTGTTGGACCAGGATCATCCCCTTTGGATTTTGCATAAACAAGTGAGACGCTTTTATTTACCCAGGCTTCTAAGATTTGGGAGTGTTTTTTTTTATAGTGGTAAGGGAGTGCAACTTGGGTTATGAAAATACAGCCCAGGAATTCCTATTGTGACTCAGCGGGTTAAGGAGCTGACATAGTCTCTGTGAGGATACAGGTTCGATCCCTGGCCTTGCTCGGTGGGTTAAGGATCTCATGTTGCCACAAGCTGTGGTGTAGGTCACAGATGCAGCTTAGATCGAGTGTTGCCATGGCTGTGGCAAGGGCCGGCAGCTGCAGCTTCGATTCGACCCCCTAGCCTGGGAACTTGCATATGCCGCAGGTGCAGCCGTAAGAAAAGAAGATTTTAAAAAAGAAAGAAAAAGAAAACACAGCCCAACTGCTAGAAGGTTGTCTTCTAGGACATGCCTTTCCAAGAGAGAGGCCACATACTATCTCATGTAATGGATCATCACTCATAATAATATATGCCAATTTCGGGGCCCCGCACCATGCTGCCGTGGTCCAAGAAAACAGTGGAAATGCCTGGACCATCAGGTTAATAACAGTGATGGGAGAAGATATTCTAGCTTCTTCCCTGGTTTCACTGGCTTGGGACGCTGGGTTATTTTTCCTTTTGTTATTAAATGATACTGTAGTAGTTCTGTTAGTTTTTATCCAACAGAAATATTGGGATTTTTGCAATAGAAAAGGATCTGCAGTGGTTTAAAACAAGGCCAGCTCTAGTTCTGTTCGCTGCCTCTCGTGTGGCTTGGGCCTCGCTTCACTGTGATGTTATCTGTGGATTTTTGGCTAACGTGGTGCATCGTGTGGCGGACAGAATGCCTGCCAGGCCTCCATGGATTCTTCCATATTCCCTAATCTCCCCTGAAGCTGGCACTCATTTCATTGAGTGCTGGCCAATGAAATGTGAGCAGCATCAACAAGTGTCACTTTGAAAGCAACTGGGAAAGTTAGATGGTGTGCTGCCTCCACCTCTCCTTACCTCTGTCACGGCAGACTTGAAGGTTGTGTGTTGAGGATGGCAGGCCCCTGAAATGGGGGGAATTTGTCTGATGTGGCAGTATAGCCTAGCGTACCCTAATAAAGCTTGCCGTGCATTGTGCTAGAAATGCCTGACTACATCTCTCGGCTAACTTTAACGTGCTTCATCCACAGGTGCATTGGCTCCTGCTTAAGAAAGAGCCTCAACAAGGCCTTAAGGCATAATAATTTGATGCATGCCCTTTCCTCACTATTCTGGAAAGTGCTTCAAGTTCCAGGGAAGGCAGTCCCGTGGGACACGTGGCTGTGATGGTCGTTGAATGCACATTTTGTGCTCCGTCTATACCTGGTCAGGGGACTGGCCAAATCTGTTTCCAGCAGAATGTAAGGGCAACAGACATTGCTTTCTTTTTAAACACGGATGAGTTAAAGCGTCAATGTAGTGGTTCAAGTCAGAAACCTAGGAGTCCGTCTTGACTCCACCTTCTCCCTCATTGCCAGATCCAGCCTCTTGCTTCCAGATGGTTCTCAAACGTGCTTCACTTCTCTCTGCATAACCCCTGCCACCACCTTGGCCGAAGCATTGACTTCTCTCATCCAGGTTACTGCTAACAGCTTTGTAACTGATCTTTCGGAGTTGGACCGATCTCTGGGCACGGCAGTCCCTGTCATCTGCTTAGAAACCTCTGTGTCCTGGCACCCTCCACCACCTGGCAGTCCTCCTCTGCCCAGAACCCGTTCAGCCTTCACATCTCAGGTCTCCAAGGAAGCCTTCATGGCCTGCTCCCCAGCCCACCCCCATCAGGTGTATGCGTACCGCGGTTTTCTTTCCTAGCACGTAGCGCACTTGGGATGAAATAATTACCGATTTAATGATCTTATGCCAGACAGGGAACTCTTCAGTGGCAGGGAAACGGATGCAGTTTTCTTTGCTATTCTTTGAGTGAAACCTAGGAATCAGCTCCTTTTTAGAAGTACGCTTAATGGATACGGGTGACACTTGGTTTCTCCTGCTAAGATGAACCAAAACTTGTTGGGGATCCTCACAAGGAAATCAGAATGTGGTTTCCTATAGAAGCTGTTGAAAATGTTGGCCAGGCACAGACATAGTGAGATTGTGATTTTGTTCGAATATGATACATCTTAATGACCTATGTTTGCGTCTGAACCTTTCTCCTGGGTGGCATATAGCTAATAGGAGAAACTAGAAGGATTCATACTGGCCACACTGGAATGGAAACAGTGGTTTGAATTGTGTTTTGGGAATACTGGTTTTTGTTTGCCCACATTTTTTCTTTTTTTTGGCCAACCTGTGGCATATGGAGTTCCGTGGTCAGGGGTCAGATCTGAGCCATGGTTTCTGCGGCAACGCCAGATCCTTAACCCACTGTACCAGGCCGGGGATCGAACCTGTGACCCAGTGCTCCCAAGATGCCGCTCATCCTGTTGTGCCACAGCGGGAACTCCTACCCACATTTTCTGTAATGTTTATTTTCTTTTTTTTTTTTATTTTTTAGGACCACACCCGCCACATATGGGAGTTCCCAGGCTAGGGGTCGAATCTGAGCTACAGCTGCCAGCCTACACCACAGCCACAGCAACGCTGGGTCCTTAACCCACTGAGCGAGGTCTGGGATCGAACCTGCATCCTCATGGATCCTAGTCGGGTTCGTTAACCACTGAGCCAGGAAGGGAACTCCCTATAATGTTTATTTCATATAATGTGATTTTATTTTTAACAGGTGTGGTAGGAGATTAACTATGGGGCTATTAAGTCAGAAGCCTTCCCTACTTTTCCTCCCTCCCTGCTGGCCTGCTCAGGTCCAGGCAGCAGTGACTGTATATGTGCCCAGGGCCAGACCTCAGCTGTCCTCCGCTAGACTTGGCTGCTGGCTGGCCCATGGGACCCCTTCCCTGAGCCTCCTTCCTTTTGAACTGCTAGTATTGCTACTGACTCAGCGTTGAGCCTGAAACTTGGCTCAACTCTTAGGTGAACTGGCTGATGAGCGAAGCATTGCACCTGTAGCACTGAATTACGGCGTTGCTGTTGGAGCCTTGCGTGTATACAATGGGTAGGTAGATACTCACGGGCCTGGCCCGCTGTATGACTGGCTATATATTAATTGTTAGGGGGAAAAAATGTATTTCTAGTCCTCAGCAGTCAACTGGCAGATGCATTTTTAGAACCCAAGCCATAGACTGTCTTTTAAAGCCTTCTAAGTATCAGGCTTTGAGACAGGTGCTGTTTAAATCGTGGTCAGCTAGGCGGGAAAGGACTGAACTCTTGCAAAGCAAGCTGGAAAACTTCTTGTTTGCCAGTACCTTGAAGAGGTTTTGAGCTAGTGGGCGTGACAGGGCTTGGCAAAAATGCCTGGTGGTTATTGGGGCTTGGTCGATGGTGGGGAGCTGTAGAGCAGAAAGGAGCTGAGCAGTAGACAGACCTTGGCAGGACTCAGAGTTCACTCGGCAGTTGGGGTCTGCAGGAGGGCCGCCCTGGAGCCTGGCAGAATTGGACCCGGAGGGGGAGAGGAAAAGCAGGAGCATTCAATGGAGATGATTTTTTTTTTTTTCTCCTCTTCACAATTTTTTTTTATTATGGAAAATTCAAGCGTGTACATTCCGTAGCCTCAACATTTATTGACATTTTGCCATCTTTATGTCTTTTTGACCCTACGTACTCCCACCCCGTACTTGATATATTTAGACATTTTTAATGTAAAACATTGAAATGCACAAATCTTAGTTGTACAACTCGGAGAAATGACTAAACCCAGGTCACCAAACCCTATCACGATATAGTTTCCATCTGCCCAGAAAGTTCCCTCATGTCCCCTCCCACTCATTCCCCTTTCTACTCCCTTTCCTAGCCCAGGCAATGACTGTTACCCTGTCACCTTAGATTTGCCTTTTCTAGTTTTGTGTAAATAGGCTCAGGCAAAGTATACTCTTCAGTGTCGGACTTCCGTGGCTTAGCATGACTTTTTTGGTTTTCGTCCATATCGTTGCATATTGTGGATGTTGTCAGTAGTTCGTTCCTTTTTAATGCCAAGTACTATTCCACTGCATGAATATATCACAGCTGGCTTAGCCATTCTCCTGTTGAAGGACTTTTGAATTATTCCCACTTGGGGGCTATTATAACTGGAGCTGCCATGAACATTTGTATATAGGCCTTTTTGTTGGCAAATGTTTTTATTCTTCTTGGGTAAATACCCAGGAGTGGAATGGCTGCATCAAAGGGTAGGTGTATGTTAAATTATGTAGGAAACTTCCACACCTTTTCCGAAGTGGTTGTACCATTTTATGTTCCTAACACCAATGCCTAAGACCAGTGGCTTCTTGTCCTCACCAACACCTTGTGTTATTGAACCTTTACTGTTTTGGCCTTGCTTGTTGGGGGTGTAGTCATTTCTCATTGTGGTTTTAACTCGTCTTTCCCTGATGATCAATGATGTTGAGCACTTTTTCACGTGCTCGTTCCTGTGTGAGGTGGTCTGTTTAAGCCATTTACCCGTTTAATTGGGTCATCATCTTATTATTGAATTACAAGAGTTCTTTATGTATTCTGGATTCAGGTGCTTTGTCAGAAGTATATTTTGTGGACATTGGCTCCCAGACTGTGGCTCGTTTATTCATGTAACTTACTGGTGACATTTGATGAGCAGAAAATTTCTATTTTTTATTCAATCTAATTTAGGATCTTTTCCTATTAAGGTTGCCTTCTGTGTCCTCTCTAAGAAATCTTTGCCAACTTCCAGGTTGTGATTTTGCAGATACTCTTCTACTTGTTGTTGTGAGAGTTTTATAGTTGGAGCTTTTACATTGAGGGTCGTGATTCGGCTCAAATTCAGTTCGACACAGGTGGCTTTGGATAAACCAAGCGTTGCCTCAAGCATCTGGGAGACAGTCTTGCCCCAGGATGAGCACTCAGGGCGCTTTGAGTCTAGGACCATGGCTGCCTCCCTTTCATCTCACCGTTCTGGAAAGTATATGAAATGCAGGTTGTCCTTTAGGCAAATTGTATCTTTGCCTTCCGGAATAAAAACTGACAAAACAGATCCATGCTGAAACTTGACCAACATGCGTCCCATCATTGTGTCCCACTGCTCCTGGTATTAGGAATGGCAGAGGGGCAAGGACATGGGCTTTATGGCTCAGGTTTTAATTTCTGCCCTGTCATTTATAGGCTGTGTGACCTTCGATAACTTACTTAACATCTCTGAGCCCCATTTAAAAAATCTCTAGGTAGAGACTAAAGTACAGTGCCCTGTACTTAGTAAGTGCTCAGTGAATGTCAGTCCCCCATGTCTTTGCCTTCCTCTTGCTCTGAGGGATAAACACACCAGAACCTCAGTATGAAAGGAAATGTGCTTTGTGAAACAGTGAAGACTAGGGGCTCAAATCCCTCGGACAATCATCGTGTTGTAGGGTCATGTTATACTCCTGCAATTGGTTTTAAAAAATTCCTTAAGTTTTGAGGTTGGATTTCATCCTAACTCCATTTTGGACCCATGCTGAAGAATGGAGTAAGGAAAAGGCACAAAACCCTGCTTTGATAAGCTCTTTATTTTGTTCTTTTTAAGGTAAAGCATGTGTATAGAACAGACTACAGTCCCTTTTTTTTTTCTTTTTTTGGATGTGGAAGTTCCCCAGGCCAGGGATTGAAACTGTGCCTCAAAAGTGACCTAGACCACTGCAGTGACAATGCCAGATCCTTAACCTGCTGTGCCATAAGAGAACTCCCAGGGTACAATCTTTTTTTAAATTTTTTAATTACTTAATGAATTTTATTACACTTACAGGTGTACAAAAATCATCACAACCAAATTTTACAGCATTTCCATCCCAAACCCTCAGCGCATTCCCCTACCCCCCAACTTGTCTCATTTGGAAACCATAAGTTTTCCAAAGTCTGAGAGTATCTGTTCTGCAAAGAAGTTCATTGTGTCCTTTTTCTAGATTCCACATGTAAGTGGTAGCAGTTGATGTTGGTGTCTCATTGTCTAACTGGCTTCACTTTGCATGATAATTTCTAAGTCCATCCATGTTGCTATAAATGCTATTACTTCGTTCCTTTTAATGGCTGAGTAATACTCCATTGTGTATATGTACCAGAACTTCCCTATTCACTCCTCTGTCCATGGGCATTTAGGTTGGTTCCATAACTTGGCTATTGTATAGAGTGCTGCAGTGAACACTAGAGTACATGTATCTTTTGGAGTCATGGTTTTCTCTGGATAGATGCCCAGGAGTGGGATTGCTGGATCAAATGGTAATTCTAGTTTGAGTTTTCTAAGTAATCTCCATACTGTTTTCCACAGTGGTTGCACCAATTTGGGTTCCCACCAACAGTGTAATAGGGTTCCTTTTTCTCCACACCTTCTCCAGCACTTATTGTTTGCAGACTTTTTGATGATGGCCATTCTGGCCAGTGTAAGGTGGTACCTCATAGTGGTTTTGATTTGCATTTCTCTAATAATGAGTGATGTTGAACATCTTTTCATGTGTTTATTTGCTATCTGCATGTCTTCTTTGGAGAGTTGTCTGCCTAGATCCTCCGCCCATCTTTGGATGGGTTATTTGTTTTTTTGGTATTGAGCTGTAAGAGGTGTTTGTAAACTTTGGAGATTAATCCCTTTTCAGTCGATTCATTTGCAAATAGTTTCTCCCATTCTGTGGGTTAGGTTGTCTTTTCATTTTGTTTAGGGTTTCCTTTGCTGTGCAGAAACTTCGAAGTTTAATTAAGTCCGATTTGTTTATTTTTTATTGTCTTTAACAGATGGATCTGAGAAGATGTTGCTGTTATTTATGTCAGAGAGTGTTTGGCCTATGTTTTCCTCTAAGAGTTTTATAGTATCTGGTCTTGTATCTAGGTCTTTAATCCATTTTGAGTTCATTTTTGTGCATGGTGTTAGGAAGTGTCCTAATTTCATTT
The DNA here is from genome assembly GCA_004024745.2 of Catagonus wagneri. NCBI lineage: Eukaryota > Metazoa > Chordata > Mammalia > Artiodactyla > Tayassuidae > Catagonus > Catagonus wagneri. The sequence continues at coordinate 717,740 of PVHT020000195.1, forward strand.
TTTTTACATGTGCTGTCCAGTTTTCCCAGCACCACTTATTGAAAAGGCTGTCTCTTGTCCAATGTATATTCTTGCCTCCTTTGTCATAGATTAGTTGACTATAGGTGCGTGGGTTTAATTCTGGGCTTTCTATCCTGTTCCACTGATCTGTATTTCTGTCTTTGTGCCAGTACCATACGGTTTTGATGACTGTAGCTTTGTAGTAGAGTCTGAAGTCAGGGAGCCTGATTCCTCCAGCTCCATTTTTCTTTTTCAGGATGTCTTTGGCTATTCTGGGTCTTTCGTGCTTCCAAACAAACTTTAGAATATTTTGTTATAGTTCTGTGAAAAATGTCCTTGGTAATTTGATAGGGATTGCATTGAATCTATAGATTGCCTTGGGTAGTATAGTCATTTTGATAATATTGACTCTTCCAATCCAAGAGCATGGTATGTCTTTCCATCTGTTCATGTCATCCTTTTTCTTTCATCAGCATCTTACAGTTTTCAGAGTCCAGGTCTTTTGTCTCTTTAGGTAGGTTTATTCCTAAGTATTTGATTCATTCCTTTTGATGCGATGGTAAATGGGATTGCTTCCCTAATTTCTCTTTCTGATCTTTCTTTGTTAGTACATAGAAATGCAGTCGATTTCTGTGTATTAATTTTGTATCCTGTGACTTTGCCAAATTCATCGATGAGTTCTAACAGTTCTCTGGTAGAGTCTTTAGGATTCTCTAGGTATGGTATCATGTCATCTGCAAATAGTGATAGTTTTACTTCTTCCTTTCCAATTTGGATTCCTTTTATTTCTTTTTCTTCTCTGATTGCTGTGGCTAGGACTTCCAAAACTATGTTGAATAGTAGTGGTGAGAGTGGACATCCCTGTCTTATTCCTGATCTCAGTGGGAACTCTTTCAGCTTTTCACCATTGAGAATAATGTGAGCTCTGGGTTTGTCATGGATGGATTTTATTATATTAGGAAGGTTCCCCCTATGCCCACTTTCTGAAGGATTTTTATCAGAAATGGGTGTTGGATTTTGTCAAAGGCTTTTTCTACATCTATGGAGAGGATCATATGGTTTTTATTCTTTAGTTTGTTAACGTGGTGTAGCACACTGATTGTTTTGTGGATATTGAAGAATCCTTGCATCCCTGGGATAAGTCCCACTTGATCATGGTGTACAATCCTTTGAATGTATTGTTGGATTCGGTTAGCTAGTATTTTGTTGAGGATTTTTGTTAAGGATTTTTGCATCTCTGTTCATCAGTGAGATTGGCCTGTAATTTTCTTTTTTTTTGTGATATCTTTGTCTGGTTTTGGTATCAGGGTGATGGTGGCCTCATAGAATGAGTTTGGGAGTGTCCCTTCCTCTGCAAATTTTTGGAAGGGTTTCAGAAGGAAAGGTGTTAGCTCTTCTCTAAATGTTTGATAGAATTCTCCTGTGAAGCCATCTGGTCCTGGACTTTGTTTGTTGGGAGTTTTTTAATCACAGTTTCAATCTCAGAACTTGTGATTGGTCTATTCATATTTTCTATTTCATCTTGGTTTAGTCTTGGAAGATTGTACTTTTCTAAAAATTTGTCCATTTCTTCTAGGTTTTCCATGTTATTGGCATATAGTTGCATATAGTAGTCTCTTGTGATCCTTTGTATTTCTGTGATGTCTGTTGTTACTTCTCCTTTTTCATTTCCAATTTTATTGATTTGTGTGCTCTCTTTTTTTCTTGATAAGTCTGGCTAGAGGTTTATCAATTTTGTTGATCTTTTCAAAGAACCAGCTTTTAGTTTCATTGATCTTTTCTATGGTTTTCTTCATTTCTATTTCATTGATTTCTGCTCTGATCTTTATGATTTCTTTTCTTCTACTAACTTTAGGTCTTGTCAGTTCTTCCCTCTCTAGCTGCTTTAGATGTAAAGTTAGGTTGTTTATTTGAGCTTTTTCTAGTTTCCTGAGTTAGGCTTGTATTGCTCTAAACTTTCCTCTTGGAACTGCTTTTGCTGGGAGTTCCCTTCGTGGCTCAGTGGTTAATGAATCCGACTAAGAACCATGAGGTTGTGGGTTCAATCCCTGGCCTTGCTCAGGGGGTTAAGGATCCGGCATTGCCATGAGCTGTGGTGTAGGTTGCAGACGCGGCTCAGATCCTGCGTTGCTGTGGCAAAGGCCGGCAGCTACGGCTCCTGTTAGACCCCTAGCCTGGGAACCTCCATATGCCGTGGGTGTGGCTCTAGATAAAGGCAAAAGACAAAAAAAAAAAAGAACTGCTTTTGCTGCATCCCAGAGGTTTTGGAGTGTCGTATCTTTGTTGCCATTTGTTTCTAGGTATTTTTTAATTTCCTCTTTGATTTCTTCAGTGATCCATTGGTTGTTTAGTAGCATGTTGTTTAGTCTCCACGTGTTTGTATTTTTTCTGTTTTTTTTCTTGTTGTTGATTTCCAGTCGTATAGCATTGTGGTCAGAGAAGATGCTTGAAATGATTTCAGTTTTCTTAAAGTTACTGAGGCTTGATTTGTAGCCCAGGATGTGATCAATCTTAGAGAATGTTCCGTGTGCACTGGAGAAGAATGTGTATTCTGTTGCTTTTGGATAGAATGTCCTATAAATATCTATTAAGTCCATCTGATCTAATGCTTCATTCAGGGCCTGTGTTTCCTTATTGATTTTCTGTCTGGATGATCTATTCATTCCTGTGAGTGGGGTGTTAAAGTCCCCCAGTATGATTTTGTTGTTGTTGATTTCTCCTTTTAAGGTTGTTAGCAGTTGCCTTATATATTGTGGTGATCCTATGTTGGGTGCATAGATATTTAAAATGGTTGTATCTTCTTCTTGGATTGATCCTTTGATCATTATGTAGTGCCCTTCCTTGTCTCTTAAAATGTTCTTCCTTTTAAAGTCTATTTTGTCTGATAGGAGTATTGCTACTCCGGCTTTCTTTTGATGCCCGTTTGCATGGAATATTTTCTTCCATCCTCTCACTTTCAATGTGTATGTGTCCCTAGAAGCGAAGCGGGTCTCTTGAAGACAGCATATATATGGGCCTTGTATTTGTATCCATTCAGTTAGTCTATGTCTTTTGGTTGGGGCATTCAGTCCATTAACATGTAAGGTAATTATTGATATGTATGTTCTTATTGCCATTTTATTAACTGTTGGGATTTTTGTTGTTCTTTTTCCTTTCCTTATTCTCTTGTTGTCTCCTCTTATGGTTTGATGACTGTGTTTAATGTTGTATTTGAGTTGGTTTTTCTTATTTGTTTGTGTATCAATTGTAGATTTTTGGTTTGAAGTTACCCTGAAGTTTTGATATAGGAGTCTATATATAAATGAGATTGTTTTAAGTTGTTGGTTTCTTAATTGCAAGTACATCTCCAGTGACCTGCATTTGTGCTCTCTTCTCATGATTTCTGATTTTGGTAGCACAAGTGTGCATGGACGATTTTGTATCTGTACTGTATTTATGCCTTTAGTCATCAGCCTTATCATTTGTGGTGTTTTTGTTTCTGGTTGTGGCCTTTTCTTTTCTGCCTAGAGAAGTTTCTTTAGTATTTGTTGTAAAGTCAGTTTAGTGTTGCAGAAATCTCTTAGCTTTTGCTTATCTGTAAAGGTTTTGATTTCTCCTTCAAATCTGAATGAAAGCCTTGCTGGGTAAAGTAATCTTGGTTGGAGTTTTTTTTTCCTTTCATCATATTAAGAATATCATGCCACTCCCTTCTGGCTTGCAGAGTTTCAGCTGAAAAATCTGCTGATAACCTTATTGGGGTTCCCTTGTATGTCATTTGTTTCTTTTCCCAGCTGCTTTCAATATTTTGTCTTTGTCTTTCAATTTTGGTTATTTTGATTCATATGTGTCTCAGGGTGTTCCTCCTTGGGTTTATTTTATGTGGTACTTGTTGTGCTTCCTGTATTTGAGCGAGTGGTTCCTTTCCCATGTTAGGTAAGTTTTAGGCTATTATCGCTTCGAATATTTTTTCTGTCCCCTTCTCTCTCTTCTTCTTCTGGCACTCTTACAATACGGATGTTTGTACATTTAACGTTATCCTAGAGTTCTCTGAGACTCTCATTTCTTTTCAATCTTTTTTTCTCTTTTCTGTTCCATGTTAGTGATTTCCACTAATCTGTCATCCACCTCGCTTATTCATTCTTCTGCCTCCTGTATTCCACTGTTGGCTGCTTCTAATGAATTTTTATTTCAGTTATTGTATTTTGCATCTCTTGCTTAATTTTTATATCTTGTATTTCTTTGCTCAGTGTTTCCTGTAAATTATCAATTTTGCCTCCAGTTTATTTCCAATGTCCTACATCATCTTCAGCATCAGCAGTCTAAAGTCTTTTTCTGGAAGGCTGATAATCTCATCACTCAGCTGTTTTTCTGGGTTTTTTTCTTTCTCCCTTATCTGAGTTATAGTTCTCTGTCTTTTCACTTTTATAGGTTTTTGGTGTGATGACCTTTTTGCAGGCAATAGAGTTGTAGCCTCTCTTACTTCTGGTGTTTGCCTCCCCTGTGGCTGAATTTGGTATGGGGGGGCTTGCTGTAGGCTTCCTGATAGGAGGGACTGGTGCCTACCCGCTGGCAGGTAGGGCTGATTCCTATCCCTCTGGTGGGTGGGGCTTTGTCTCTGGGTGAGATTAGAGGCGGCTGTGTGCCTGAAGGGTTTTTCTGCAGCCTGTTTACTGATAGGTGGGGCTGTGATCCCACCTGGATTATTGTTTGGCTTGGGGCTTCTCACCACTGATGGGAGGGGCCAGATTTTCCAAAAACTGGCTACCTCCAGAGAAATGCAGGCTGGTGAATATTCCCAAGAGCTTTGCTTCCAATGCCCTTCTCCCACAACAAGCCATGGTCACTCCTGTTTTCCCAGGAGATCCTCCAAGAATTGCAGTCAGGTTCCACCCGGATTCCTATGGAGACTTTGCTTTGCCCTGGGACCCAGTGCACAGGAAAGTCTGTGTGCGCCTTTCAAGAATGGGGTCTCCATTACCCCCAGTCCTGTGGAGCTCCTGCACACAAGCCCTGCTGGCCTTCAATGCCAGATGCTCCAGGGGCTCTTTCTCCCTGTGCCAGATCCCCAGGCATGGGAATTTGACATGGGGCTCAGAACTCTCAGTCCTGTATGTGAGTCTCTGTGATAGAGTTACTTTCCAGTCTGTGGGGCTTCCCACCTGGGAGGTATGGGGTTGCTTATATCGTGTAATTGCCCCTCCTACCTCTTGATGTGGTCTCCTCTTTGTCTTCTGGAGTAGAATATCTTATTGAAAGTTTCCAGGGAGTTCCCGTCGTGGCACAGCGGTTAACGAATCCGACTAGGAACCATGAGGTTGCGGGTTTGATCCCTGCCCTTGCTCAGTGGGTTAACGATCCGGCGTTGCCGTGAGCTGTGGTGTAGGTTGCAGACGCGGCTCGGATCCTGCGTTGCTGTGGCTGCGGCGCAGGCCAGTGGCCACAGCTCCGATTAGACCCCTAGCCTGGGAACCTCCACATGCCGCA
>PVHT020000195.1:724202-745572 GCA_004024745.2 Catagonus wagneri
ACTAGGAACCATGAGGTTGCGGGTTTGATCCCTGCCCTTGCTCAGTGGGTTAACGATCCGGCGTTGCCGTGAGCTGTGGTGTAGGTTGCAGACGCGGCTCGGATCCTGCGTTGCTGTGGCTGCGGCGCAGGCCAGTGGCCACAGCTCCGATTAGACCCCTAGCCTGGGAACCTCCACATGCCGCAGGTGCGGCCATAAACCCACGGCCATAAAATGACAAAAGGCAAAAAAAAAAAAAAAAAAAAAAAAAAGTTTCCAGTCTGTTTGGTTGAAGGTTGCTTGGCATTTGGTTGTAATTTTGTTGTTTTTATGAGGGAAGTTTGAGCTCTAGTCCTTCTATTCCGCCATCTTAATCCAATCTCCACCTCAGGGTACAATCGTAAGTGTACTACTCTCTGTTTCCATAAAGTGTACACACTTTGTAACTCAGCACCTGGATCAAAAAAGCGAATACCAGCAGCCCCTCAGAGCATGGTGGCTTCTGTTTTCCAGCCTACCCAGAAGTATCAACTATCTGGCTCTATAGATTGGTTTATTCATATAAATGGAATCACGTAATACCAATTTTTCATGACTTTCTTCTTTCATTTAATGTGTTTCCAATATTCATCCGTGTTGTAGCATATATCAGTATGTCATTCTCTTTTGTTTTTTGTCTTTTTAGGGCTACACCCAGGGCAAATGGAGGTTCCCAGGCTAGAGGTCTAATCAGAGCTATAGCTGCAGGTCTATGCCACAGCCACAGCCACAGCCACATGGGATCCGAGCCGCATCTGCAACCTACACCATAGCTCACAGTAGCGTGGAATCCTTAACCCACTGAGCGAGGCCAGGGATCAAACCTGTATCCTCATGGATCCTAGTCAGGTTCATTAACCACTGAGCTACGACAGGGACCTCTTGTCATTACTTTTTTATTGCTGAATAATATTCTGCTGTATGGATACACCACACTGTATTTTTCCATTCTTCAGTTGATGATTGTTGGGGTTGTTTCTAATTTGAGCTATTGTGAATAATGCTACAGATTTTTGTTGTGTGGACATATGTTTGCATTTCTCTTGTAGTGGGATTTCTGAGTCATATGGTAACACTGATGTTCTTTTACATTTTTGATTGTGATAAAAAAATGCATCATAAAATGTACCATCATAACCATTTCTAAGTGTACCATTCAGTAGTGTTAAGTGCATACACATTGTGTAACCGGTCTCAAAAACTTTATACTTCACAAAACTAGAACTCTGTACCCATCAAACTACAGTTCCCCACTCTGCCCTGCCCCCAGCTTTCAGGAACCAGCATTCTATTTCTTTGAGTTTGACTACTCTAGGTACATTTTGTATGAGAGTTGTACTGTGTTTGTATTTCCTTAAACCAGGATTTGAACCCACATCCTCATGGATACTAGTCGGATTTTTAACGCACTGAGCCGCAATGGGAACTCCCTGAATTTCCTTCCTAAGGTTGAATGGTAATCCGCTGCATGGATAGACCACATTTTGTTTATCCATTCTTCTGTTGCATACTTGGGTTCCATCTACCTTCTATTTAATCTTTTGAGGAACTGCTTTCCAAAAAAAAAAAAATTTTTTTTTTGGCCACACCCATGGCATATGGAAGTCCTCGGGCCAGGAACTGAATCCGAGCTGCAGCTGCAACCTACAACGCAGCTTTGGCAATGCCAGTCTGTTAAGCCACTGTGCTTGGCTGAGGATTGAACCCACACTGCTGCAGAGACACTGCTGCAGAGACGCTGCCAGATCCTTAACCTGCTGTGACACATCAGGATCTCCCTAAAAAACTTTTCCAAAGCAGCTGCACCATTTTCCATTCCCATCAGCAATGTCTGACCATTCTGTTTTTGCCACACTTTCACCAACACTCGTTATTTTCTGTCTTTATTTTTAAAATTATAGCCATTCTAGTGAGTTTGAAGTGGTATATCATTTTGGTTTTGATTTGTACTTCCCTGATGATTAAGCATTTTGAATGTTTTGTTCACATTTATTAGCCATTTGTATATCTTCTTTGGAGACATGTCTGCTAAATCCTTTGGTCTTTTTTCCAGTTGGGTTATTTGTCATCTTGTTACTGAGCTGTAAGAGTTCTTAGTATAATTCCTTGTCAGATACACGATTTGCAAATATTTTCTCCCATTCTGTGACTTATCTTTTAACTTTCTTGATACTGTTCTTTAACATATGTTTGTAATTTTGAAGTCCAGTTCATCTGTTTTTATCCCATCTATGCTGTTTCCTCTAAGTTTTTTTCTTTATGTATCCTTGCAGTATTTCTATATGTCCCTTTTCAGCAAACTGCAATCTGCACATTGGCTGTCTTTATTTTGTAAGTGAAGTTCTATTGGAACACATCCATTCATCTGTGGCCACTTTGGGACTACAGTGATGGAAATTATGTGATCCACAAAGCCTAAAATATTGACTGTCTGGTCCTTGACAGAAATTGGACCAGTTTTGTAAATACAAGCACATAGGAATATATGTCCTTATTCTCCATTTCTTACTCAAAAGACACCAGACCAAATACACTGTTCTACACCTTGTTTTGTTCCATTAGAAGTTTAGCCTGGACACCTTTCCAATCAGAATATGGGAATCTTCCTTATTCTTGTTGATAGCTGAGGAGTATTTCATTGGGTGGATATAGAATTATTTCTTTCAGCAATACCTTTTTTAAGGGACACTTGGATGTATAGTTTTTTGCTGCTAAGCTGTGATGAATAACTTTGTATGTGGATCATTTCATACATGTATAGATGTATTTGTGAGTAGGTAGCCAGAAGTGATATTGGTGAATTTAAAAATAAATGCACGTGTAATTTTTGGTAGATAGTGTCATATTCCTGTCTGTGGATTATACCACTGTCTTTTTTTAAATTTTTTATTATGATTCATTTGCAATGTTCTGTCAATTTCTGTTGTACAGCAGAGTGACCCAGTCATATGTAATATATACGTTCTTTTTCTCACATTATCCTGCATCCTCTTCCATCTCTGGTGACTAGATACTTGGTTCTCTGTGCTATACAGCAGGATCTTGTTGCCCGTCCACCCCAGATGCAAGAGTTTTCATCTACTAACCCCAAATCCCCAGTCCATCCCTCTCCCTCCTCCTCCCCCCAGCAAACACAAGTCTGTCCTGCATGTCCATGGTCTTTTGTTTTGTCGATAGATCATTTGTGCTATATTTTAGAGTCCACATATAAATGATATCATATGGTATCTGTATTTTTCTTTGACTTACTCCACCGAGTATGAGAGTCTCTAGTTCCATCCATGTTGCTACAAATGGCATTATTTTGTACTTTTTTATGGCTGAGTAGTATTCCATTGTATATATGTACCATGTCTTCCTAATCCATTCATCTGTCAGTGGGCATTTAGTTTGCTTCCATGTCTTGGCTATTGTGAATAGTGCTGCGATGAACATATGGGTGCATGTATCTTTCTCAATGAAATTTTTGTCTAGATGTATGCCCAAGAGTGGGATTGCTGGGTCATATGGTAGTTCTGTATTTAGTTTCTGAGGTATTTCCATACTGTTTTCCATAGTGATTGTACCAGCTTACATTCCCACCAACAGTGTAGGAGGGTTCCTTTTTCTCCACACCCTCTCCAGCATTTGTTATTTGTTGATATGTTAACGGTGGCCACTAGTATGAGGTGGTACCTCATTGTAGTTTTGATTTGCATTTCTCTAATAATTAGTGGTACTGAGCATTTTTTCATGTGCCTGATGGCCATCTTCTTTGGTAAAATGTTTACTTAGGTCTTCTGTCCATTTTTCACTTGGGCTGTTTGTTTTCTTTTGTTATTGAGTTGTATGAGTTGTTTGTATATTTTGGAGATTAAACCTTTGTCAGTTGAGTCATTTGTAAAAATGTTCTCCCATTCTGTGGGTTGTCTTTTCCTTTTTTTTTTTAATGGTTTCCTTTGCTGTGCAGAAGCTTTTGAGTATAATTAGGTCCCATTGGTTTATTTGTGTCTTTATTGTCTTTATTCTGGGAGGTGGATCAAACAAGATGTTGCTATGATTTATGTCAAAGAGCATTCTGCCTATGTTTTCCTCTAGGAATTTTAAAGTGTCTGGGCTTACATTTAGGTCTTTAATCCATTTTGAGTTTATTTTTGTGTGTGGTGTTCGTGTCCTAATTTCATTCTCTTACATGCAGTTGTCCAGTTTTCCCCAGCACCGTTCATTAAAGAGACTATCTTTCCTCCACTGTATTTACTTGCCTCCTTTGTCAGATTAATTAACCGTAGGTGTTTGGGTTTTTTTCTGGGCTTTCTATCCTGTTCCATTGATCTATATTTCTGTTTTTGTGTCATTGCCATAGCGTCTTGATGATTGTAGCTTTGTAGTAGAGTCTGAAGTCAAGGAGCCTGATACCTCCAGCTCCATTTTTTCTTTTCAGTATTGCATTGGCTATTTGAGGTCTTTTGTGTTTCCATACAAATTTTAAAATATTTTGTTCTAGTTCTGTAAAGAATGTTATTGGTTGTTTGATAAGGATTGCGTTGAATCTATAGATGGCCTTAGGTAATAGTAATACTGTCATTTTGACTGTATTGCTTCTTCCGTTCCAAGAGCATGGTATATTTTTCCATCTATTTGTGTCTTCTTTGATTTCTTTTATCAGTGTCATAGTTTTCAGAGTACAGGTCTTTTGTCTCTTTAGTTAGGGTTATTCCTAGGTATTTTATTCTTTTTGATGCAGTGGTAAATGCAATTGATTTCTGTGCATTAATTTTGTATTCTGTGACTTTACCAAATACATTGATGAGCTCTAACAGTTTTCTGGTAGAGTCTTTAGGATTCTCTAGGTATAGAATCATGTCATCTGCAAGCAGTGATAGTTTTACTTCTTTTTTTTCCAATTTGAATTTCTTTTATTTCTTTTTCTTCTCTTGATTGCCATGGCTAGAACTTGCAAGACTATGTTGAATAAAATTGGTGAAAGAAGATATGCCTGTGTTGTTCCTGATCTTAGTGGAAATGTTTTCAGTTTTTCACCATTGACGATGATGTTAGCTGTGGGTTTGTCATAAATGGCTTTTATTATATTGAGGTAGTTCCCTTCTGTGCCCACTCTCTGGAGAGTTTTTTATTAGGAATGGGTATTGAATTTTGTCAAAAGCTTTTTCTGCATCTACTGAGATGCTCATATGGTTTTTATTTTTCAGTTTGTTGATGTAGTGTTTTTCAGTTTTTTGAAAGATTTGCAGATATTGAAGAATCCTTGCATCCCTGGGATAAATCCTACTTGATCATGGTGCATGATCTTTTTAATGTATATTTGTATGTGGTTTCCTAATATTTTGTTGAGGATTTTTTCCATCTACATTTATCAGTGATATTGGCCTGTAACTTCCTTTTTTGAGGTATCTTTGTCTGGTTTTGGTATCACGGTAATTGTAGCTTCATAGAATGAACTTGGGAGGGGTCCTTCCTCTGCAATTTTCTGGAAAAGTTTTAGAAGAGGTGTTAACTCTTCTCTGAATGTTAGGTGGAACTCAGCCCTGAAGCCATCAGGTCCTGGACTTTTGTTTTTCGGAAGTTTTTAAATCACATTTTCAATTTTAGTACTTGTCCTTGGTCCATTCATATCTTTACAGCCTCACTAACAAAACAGATTGCCATTCTTTTGGAGTCTAGTTAATATAATGGTTGAGAGATGATATCTCAATCTCTAAATAGTTTTAGTTTCTCTTTCTCTTATTCTAAGCAAAATTGAGCATATTTCCTTTTTTTTTTTCCCTGAGCGATACCTATCCATAACCCTCCTCCCCTTTTATTTTCTTACTGGTTTATGGGTCTTTGGGAAAGGGTCTTGATTTCTAGATCTTTCTGTACTGGGGCCTAAACTCTTTTTCTTTTTTCTGTGGTTCAGATTGGATCAGTTCTATTGAGCTGCCTTTACGTTCTCTGACCCCTTTGTCATCTCCATTCTTCTTATGAGCCCATTTAGAGAGTTTTTGCTTATTAAATTTTTCACTCCTAAAATTTCCATTGGGTTCTTTATTTGCTGAGACTGTTCCCTCCCCGCCCCATTCTTTTCAGGAGTGTTTACCCTCACTTTTTGGAGCATTTTTATAAGAGCTACTTTAAAGTCATTGTCAGGTATTTCTGAGGTCTTTGTTATCTTGTCGCTGGAGTCTGTCAGTTGTCTTTTCCCACGTGAGTTGAAATTGTCCCGCTTCTTTGAATGCCAAGTAATTTAGGATTATATACTGAGCATTTTGAATATTATGAGATTCTGAGCCTTATTTATATCCTGTGGAGTCTGTTGACATTTTTGCTTTAGCAGGCAGTTGGCCTAGTTGGTTCAAGCTGCCAAGTTCCATTTCATTTGTGGTGTCAGTTCTGATTTCAGGGCTTTTTTTAATGCTTTTGAGTTCATGCTTTCTGGTTTACTTGGCCTCCCCTTTCCTGTGACCAGAAATCTGGGGTTCGGTTTTCCCCATTCTGCCTTATACAGTTGGGCCCATGTCTGAGGCCAGGAGTTCAGAAAGAAAGGAACAAAAAAACCAAAACCACAATGGAGCTTCACCACCACTGCCTTTGGGACCACGCCTCCTTCAGTTGGAGCAAAAGATCCCCCTCTCCCAGTTCCAGGCACCTGTAGCCACCACTGCCACTAAGTGTCTCTGCTGTCACCACTGGGCTTGCAGGGGGCTGCGGGCACAAGAGAACAATGAAAAGGAAAAAAGTAGAGAATTTCCCTCAGTCTGAGCATTAGGAGGCCCCTTTCCTGTCTTTAAAGAAGGCTTCTCCTGGTGCTCTCTGTGTCCACATCCGGTAATACCCAGTTCTGGGTTTCAGGCTGCCTTTAGTCCAGGCGGGGGGAGACTGGGGGAAATGGGAACCTTGCTGTTGATTTGGTGGTACTCTGAAATCTGGTCATCTTCTCCAATTTGCTTCCTGCCACTTACTTTTCACACTGCTAAAAATAGCTCTTCTGTCCATTCTGTCTAATTTTTTTTAGCTGCGTTCGTGGATAGACAGGGTGGAATGTATTTATTCCATCTTACTTGGAACCACAAGTCAAACTTGTACCATTACATTTTGAGGTTTTTTTTTTCTTGCATGTGGCAGCAGTAACTAGAATATAATATAAAATCTCTGCATCTTCTGAAGCTTACCAACAAGCAAAAATATCCTCATTGCTAGCTGCACTGTTTTAGACTAGTTCTGTCCATACATGATACTCTGTGCAGCTGTTAAGGCTGGAGGCAAAAAGAGTAGCATGAATGAAACAAAAAGAAGTGGTTCACATCATAAAGGTGTTTGATTGGCCTCCAGTGTATCCCTCCAAATATGCTGGCTGTGAGCTGGAAGCAAAGACCATTTTGATGTTTGGAATGACCTCACAAGGCTAAAGTTTCAAGCCTTACTGGATGAGTTCATTTAAAAAAAAAATGTGTTCTCCATCCTGAGAATGAAAATCTCACATCCAAAATACTCGTCCTTGCTAAATAATTTTGGTAAAGCCTGTGGCTAGCGAGGCATGCTTGATGCAAATCATCAACTCTGCATATTTGTTTTCAAAGAACCACCTAAGGAAAAGAAATTGGTACATGAAAAAAAAAGGGGGGGGAATAAAAGGAAATTAGAAAGGATGAAGGGCAAAGCAAAATGGCTTCATATCTAGCAATGAGTCACCACCACTACCACCAAATGAACTCAGTTCCCCTCCACAGGCTTTGAGTTTGGACACCACTTGGGAAGCTTAGAGCACAGAATCTGTGGAAAAATCAGTAAATGTCCTGGCACCGAGTGATGATCTTGAAGGAACATCAAGATTTTGTTAAAAAGAAAGAGAGTATTATTATTGAAGTAGATGAAAAAGCCAAGGGTCCTCTTGTGTTGACTGATGGTCATTTTAATGAAACAGAGAACAAATTAAGAAATTTCCTACAATTTTGCCACAGTAGCAGAAAAGCTCAGCAGTACCCTCTTGACGATTTGCAGTGTGCAGTAGCACTCTCCTCATCTCCCAGACCACCCACAGCTTAAAGGTGATGGAGGACACTGACCTCTTTTGTGGCCGCCCTGTGACATGGAGTTCCTGGGCCAGGGATCAGATCTGAGTGGCAGTTGCAACCTAAGCTGCAGTGGCACTGTTGGATCCTTTAACCCACTGTGCCAGGCTGGGGATCGAACCTGTGTCCTAGCACGGCAGAGATGCCACCAATCAGGTTGTGCCACAGCAGGCACTCTGGGCACTGACCTTTTAGAAGAGGAGGTGATTATCTGCTGGTCAGAAAAGCCTTTAAGAAATATGTCTCCAGGAGTTCCCATCATGGCGCAGTGGAAACGAATCCGACTAGTAACCGTGAGATTGCGGGTTCGATCCCTGGCCTTGCTCAGTGGGTTAAGAATCCGGCATTGCCCTGAGCTGTGGTGTAGGTCGCAGACGCGGCTTAGATCCCATGTGGCTGTGGGGTAGGCTGGTAGCTGTAGCTCCAATTTGACCCCTAGCCTGAGAACCTCCATATGCCGCAGGTGTGGCTCTAAAAAGACAAAAAAAAAAAAAAAGGGGGGGGATGAATGAATGAAAGAAATATGTCTCCAAAAAATTTCCCTAAGAGTGTCCTGTCAAAGCAGATCCCTTTATAAAAGAGTGTAAGGCACCTGAAGAGGAACCATCAAGTGATGAAGATAAAGGTATAAGGTAGTGTATTCAAAGGCTGCCAGGGAAACCACAGTTGGAACTGTGAGGTGTGGCATCAAGGACAATGACAATGATAGTTACCATTTAAGATGATGAATGAATGCACCCTAGCTTGCAGTATAATGCTGTGCTTTTCTTTTTTCCCTTGTTGGAAGAACATGTACGTGACTTAAGTCACGCCACACCGTATGTTACAAATATTTCACCATAAGTGGTCTGAAATTAAGCCCATTGAGTTCATTCACCTCCATGAGATAAAACAGAGTTTGCTTATATATGGTATGTTTCTTTTGAAAAAACTGGTAATTGGACACATCTCAATCATACTCTTAAAAAACTTTTATTGGAGTGTAGTTGATTTACACAGCTGTGTTAGTGTACATACACATATACATTCCTTTTCACGTTCTTTTCCCATATAGGTTATTACATAGTATTGAGTAGGTTTCCCTGTGCTATACAGTAGGTCCTTGTTACTTATCTATTTTATATGTAGTAATGTGCTCATGTTAATCCCAACCTCCTAATTTATGCCCCCCCCCACCCCAAGCTTCCCCTTTGGTAACCATAAGTTTTGTTTTGAAATCTGAGTCTGTTTCTGTTCTGTAAGTTCATTTACATAATTTTTATTAGGGTCCACATGTTAGTGATCTCATACTTAACTTTCTCTGACTTCATACAGTATGATAATTTCTAGGACGATCCATGTTGCTGCAAATGGCCTTATTTCATTCTTTTTTATGACTAATATTCCATCGTATATATGTACGACATCTTCTTTAGACATTCCTCTGTTGATGGTCGGTTAGGTTGCTTCCATGTCTTGGCTATTGTAAATAGTGCTGCAGTGAACATTGGGGTGCATGTGTCTTCCTGAATTAGGTTTTCTTCCAGATGGATGCCCAGGAGTAGGATTGCTGGATCATATGGCAATTCTATATTTAGTTTGTTAAGGAACCTTAATGCTGTTCTGCACAGTGGTTACACCAGCTTACATTCCCACCAACAAACAGTGTATGTGCATTCCCTTTTCTCCACACCCTCTCCACCATTTGTTATTTGTGGACTTTGGTGATGGCCATTCAGACTGGTATGAGGTGATGACATCATTATAGTTTTGGTTTGCATTTCTCTAATAATTAGTAATGTTGAACATCTTTTCATGGGTTTTTTTTTTTTTTTGCCATCCATCTGTCTTCTTTGGAGAAATACCTATTTAGACCTTCTGACCATTTTTTGACTGGATTTTTTTTTAATATAAAGCTGTATGGGATGTTTGTGTATTTGGGGGATTAACCCCTTGTTGATTGCTTCATTGGCAAAGATTTTCTCCCATTCTGTGGCTTATCTTTTCAGGTTTTTTTTTTTATGGTTTCCTTTGCTGTGCAAAAGCTTTTAAGTTTAATTAGGTCCCATTTGTTTATTTTTGTTTTAATTTTCATTATTCTAAGAGGTGAATCAAAAAAGATATTGCTGTGATTTTTGTAAAATAAAGTTCTGTTTTTTCTAAGAGTTTTATGGTACATGGCCTAATGTTTAGGTCTTTATAATCAATTTTGAGTTTATTTTTGTGTATAGTGTTAGAGTGTTCTAATTTATTCCTTTACATGTAGTGGTCCAATTTTCCTAGCACCATTTATTGAAGAGACTATATTTTCTACACTGTATATTCTTTTTGTATTACTCAATGAATTTTATTGCATTTATAGTTGTATAAGGATTGTCACAACGAAATTTTATAGCATTTCCATCCCAAATCCTCAGTGCATCCCCTCACCCCCCAACCTGTCTCATTTAGAAGCCATAAGTTTTTCAAAGTCTGTGAGTCAGTATCTGTTCTGCAAAGAAGTTCATTGTGTCCTTTTTTTAGATTCCACACGTAAGTGATAGCAGTTGATGCTGGTGTCTCATTGTCTGACTGGCTTCACTTAGCATAATAATTTCTAGATCTATCCATGTTGCTGCAAATGCTGTTATTTCTTTCCTTTTAATGGCTGAGTAATATTCCATTGTGTCTATGTACCACATCTTCTTTATTCACTCCTCCGTCGATGGGCATTTAGGTTGTTTCCATGTCTTGGCTGTTGTATAGAGTGCTGCAATGAACATTGGAATACGTGTGTCTTTTTGAGCCGTGGTTTTCTCTGGATAGATGCCCAGGAGTGGAACTGCTTAATCAAATGGTAATTCTATTTTTAGTTCTAAGGACTCTCCATGCTGTTTTCCACAGTGGTTGCACCAATTTGCATTCCCACCAAGAGTGTAAAAGGGTTCCCTTTTCTCCACACCCTCTCCAGCACTTACTGTTTGTAGACTTTTTGATGATGGCCATTCTGGCCAGTGTAAGGTGGTACCTCATAGTGGTTTTGATTTGCATTTCTCTAATAATGAGTGATGTTGAACATCTTTTCATGTATTTTTTGGCCATCTGTATGTCTTCTTTGGAGAATTGTCTGTTTAGATCTTCTGCCTATTTTTGGATGGAGTTGTTTGATTTTTTTGGTATTGAGCTGTAGGAGGTGTTTGTAAATTTTGGAGATTAATCCCTTTTCAGTCGATTCATTTGCAAATATTTTCTCCCATTCTGTGGGTTGTCTTTTCATTTTGTTTAGGGTTTCCTTTGCTGTGCAGAAACTTTGAAGTTTAATTAAGTCCCATTTGTTTATTTTTTATTGTCCTTACTCTGACAGGTGGATCTGAGAAGATGTTGCTGTCATTTATGTCTGAGAGTGTTTGGCCTATGTTTTCCTCTAAGAGTTTTATAGTACCTAGGTCTTATATTTAGGTCTTTAATCCATTTTGAGTTTATTTTTGTGCATGGTGTTAGGAAGTGTTCTAATTTCATTTTTTTACATGTGACTGTCCATATTTCCCAGCACCACTTATTGAAGGGGCTGTCTTTTGTCCATTTTATATTCTTGCCTCCTTTGTCAAAGATTAATTGGCCATAAGTGCATGAATTATCCTGATCTACTAATCTACATTTCTGGTTTTGTGCCATTACTGTACTGTTTTGATGACTGTAGCTTTGTAGTATAGTCTAAAGCTAAGGAGCCTGATGACTCTAGGTCTGTTTTTTCTTTCTCAAGATTGTTTTACTTTGTTGTGTTTCTATACAAATTAAAAAAAATTTCTAGTTCTGTGAAAAATGCCATGGATAATTTAATAGGGATTGCACTGAATCTGTAGATTGTCTTGGGTAGCATAGTCGTTCTGACAATATAGATTCTTCCAATCCAAGAACATGGAATGTCTTTCCATTTGTGTCGTTTTTGATTTCCTTTATCAGTGTCTAACAGTTTTTAGAGTACAGGTCTTTTGCCTCTTGAGGTATGTTTTTTCCTAGGTATTATATTCTCTTTGATGTGATGGTAGATGGGATTGTTTCCTTAATTTCTCTGTCTGATTTTTCATTGTTAGTGTACAGGAATGCAAGTGATCTCTATGTATTAATTTTATATGTATGTATTAATTTTATATGCTGCAACTTTACCAAATTCAGTTGAATTGGAGCTGCAACTGCTGGCCTGTGCCACAGCCATAGTAACACCAGATTTGAGCTTCATCTGTGACCTGTGCTGTAGCTTGTGGCAACGCCAGATCCTTAACCGGTTGAGTGAGGCCAAGACTCGAACCTGCATCCTTATGGATACTAATGAGCTTCACATTCTACTACTCTGCCATCTTAATTCTCCCTCCCCTCAGTTATACTTATTAAAGTGATTTATTTTTGGTCATTCTTACAAAAGATACTAGAAATCAAAAGACAGGGGACCAGGTATAGGTTCCTGATGTCCCTGCTCTCACCCCCCACCCCCTAGTTGAAACCTGATAGTCCAGGCAAGTAGTACCCATCCCACGTGGCACTTGGGAAGGATTTGTTGACTGCCTAACACTGAATTGGTAGGTTGTCTCCTTATGAGATCGGGAAATTGGATATAAATGACACTTTACACCATTCTTTCCATTGTCCTGCCCTCTGGTACATTGGAATTGAGCAACAGTGGATGAAATAAGATCTAAATTGTGGTAGGAATTAGTAGAGGTGCCTCCTGTCCAATAAATCTAGGTTCTTTTTGTTTTGGGGTAGCTTTTGGATGGCCAGTTTTGCTATAAATCCAGTCAGATTTTTTTTTTTGTAAATGTCTTTGGATGGAAAAATATTCTAAAATATAGTTGTTTTAGGAGTTCCTTTCGTGGCTCAGCAGTTAACAAACCCAACTAGGATCCATGAGGATGCGGGTTTGATCCTTGGCCTTGCTCAGTGGGCCGTGAGCTGTGGTGCAGGTCGCAGACACGGCAGGGATCCTGCATTGCTGTGGCCGTGGTGTAGACCAGCAGCTGTAGCTCCGATGCGACCCCTAGCCTGGGAACCTCCATAGACTGCAGGTGCGGCCCTAAAAAGCAAAATAAAATATAGTTGTTTTCATGTGGACACAGCCAGTCTTACTTATATTCATTACTTCTTACTTTGTTCTGCGAACGAGATAGGCTTATAGATAATCTAGAATATATTTAAAGACTGGCATGAGCCAGTACAATCACAGGATTACTCTGTGGTAAATCATTTGCCATCATATCATTTCATCGACTAATGCTTTGCTTTGGAAATCAGATATTTTTAAACCACAGTAGAAAATTACAGTTTTACTTGCTACTTTCAAGACATTTCATCGAAATAATGTTCCATAGTTTTTAATGAACTAAAATCCTCTTCATCATTCATCTTCCTTATTTCATATAAACATGTAGTAAAATAATTATAAGTGATTCTTAAATCGTTTGAAGGGCACTTTGATTTTAAATTCAGACGCCTTGCTGCTAAGAGTGGATTTTAACAGGAGCCTTGGCCTTTTGCAGTCTCCCGTGTGGTATCACTTCTTAAGGTTTGTTAAGCCAAACTAGGTAGAGGGTGTGTGTGGTCCATGTTCAAGGGGAGTGTTTTATTCTGTGCAGGCTTTCGCCCTCAGACTGGCCTGCATCAGGGGAAACTAGAAGGTAATTGGAGCACAGGGGTGCGTTTGTAAATGAAATCTGACTTTGTAAATGAAAATCTGACTTTGATCTTTCTTTTCTGTGATCTTTTTGCCTAAGGCTGATAAACTATGCCCCACCCCACCACCCCGCCCCGCTGATAGCTCAATATCAGCGAGTGAGTCTAGAAAAAGTAGCCTCATCTGGGCCCTGGCGAGCGTAACACTTGGGTCAGTTCAAGCCCTAACTCTGCCGTGCCCTTGCCATGTGACCTTGGGCAAATCTGTTACTCTCTCTCCTCTCTTTGCCTCATTTCCCCCACCCGCAACGTAGAGCCCATTACCAACCCTGCCTGCCTCACAGGGTGGTTCTGAAATTAAGCAGAGAAGTGTGTGGAAGTGTTTCGCAAAGCAAGGGACCATCGTGATGATTAAATCTTTTAGGTAATTTGTAGTCTCTTTAGGGAAAAAACTCTCAATTCTGTACATATGATAAAAATCCCAGTCTGGGTTTTTAAAAGCATATCGAACATTTACAAATCTGCTCACTTAAGTGTCTTAAAAGCGCTAAAAATAAGCAGGCTGAATATTGTGGTATCTTAGTCAACTGGCCCGAATGACAAATGTCAGGCAGAAATGTCAACTTCGGGTTTGAGATGTTTTTCCTACTGGACGTGAATTAATGGGGAAAAAAATTTTTTTTTTTTGAGAAGCCGTATCAGTCTTTCTTGTTCTAATGAGGCACTGAGAAAGGCTCCAGCTCAACCCTTGGTGGGGCCGTGGCAGGTCCCCTTAGCAGAGGTGCTGAGGTGTCAGCACAGAGCACCAGCGGAGGGGCTGAGGCCGTGGTACAGGTCTCAGCACAGAACCTTGACATGGCAGAGGAAAGCAGGAACTCATGTCACCAGATTAAAATCTAATCTACCTGGCAGCAAGCTACTCCACCAGGTTGCAGGTTTCGTGTGAAAATGGCTGGGGGGCTGCAGTCCTTCATCCCCACCTACCGGCCCGCCCCCCACTCTCCTTTGTCTTCCTCTGTTTGCGTCCTTTCCTTTAACCAATTATGGCCATCCCCATGGCCTTAGAATTAGCATCTATGTTGCCACTTCTTAATAACACCACTAGGAAACACCTTGTCTTTAATTTGAGTAGGTGATAGAGTCCAGGGAACAATCCCATAGGCAGAATGTCTAGTTCATTCAGCTGCGGTGTGATTTTTGACTCTGAGCAAATGTCTGTGGGGAACAGTTATCCATTTGAGATAAATTAACCAGGCTGCGTTATGAAAGTGTTTCTTCAGCATGTACATTTGTCCTTTCTTGAGCAGTAACCTCTGAAGGGTGAACTTGGCTATGACAGTCTCTTCTTTAAACCCCCTCCTGATGATTTAAAAAAAAATAATGATGCAACATTGATGCTTTGGTTATTGGTCCTTTTTTCCTTTGAGTGATTATCTTTTAACAAATCATACTGAAATATTTGGGGATGAAATTGTATGATACTTGGGATTTGCTTCAGAATAACTTGGAAGAGGGGTGGTGTGCATGAAAGTAGAGCTAAAACAACGCTGGCTGAGTTGATAAATGTTGAGGGCGGTGGGGGGATGATACGGGGATTTCATTATATTATTCTGTTTCTTTTTACATATCTATTGGTAATTTGCCATAATAGAAAATTTGTTGAAAAACCCCCTACTGTGTGGGTTTCCCATTGTCTCAAGCCAATGTCCAGCCCTCTCAACATGGCCTTGAGATCCCTTCACTGCCTGGCACCTACCCACTCTTCCAGGTTCATCTTCTCGGGTGTTCTTGTCGCGTGAAATGATTGGCAGTGGCCCCACCCTGTATAGCCGGCCTTACCTCTCTGCCCACTTTCTCCTTCCCTTCCTACCACCCCCCATCCTCTCCCTAAATTGCCTGCCTCTTACGGACCCTCGGGTCCCAGACAGCATGACTGCCCTTCAGCCTTCCCTGACCAGCCTCCACCTGTGTGTGGGTTCTGTACCCCCTGGGGGGTGACTCTGTCCCCATTCCCCTCACTCTAGCCCTCCTTACCCTGATTCTAACCACCACTTCCTTCTCGTCACCCCCACTGTTTCATACGTGTCTTTGAGGAAGCGGATGATGCCATGTTCACACTTCGATCCCTGGTACCGAGCACAGTGCCTGGCCTGTAGCAGGTAGCCCATAAATTAGAGAATAAAAGGCCCATCCGGGATTTAGCAGTACTTGGTCTCAGGTCTCCCAGTGCCACTGGTGCATGGTGCTGATGCCGCTTCTGTCTGCCTTTTTGTTTCTTCACGCCCCCTTTCATCTCCACTCTGTTCTGTTTCATTGGGACTGTCAGTGACTGCCTGTGCGTCACAGCAGTGCAGTTGTAAGTTTGGACATTATTTCCCCAAATTTCTGTTGCACATGGCGCGCAAGGTCCAATCAAACATGAAGTTCTGATTCTCTGTTGAAAATGAGATATGAAATGGCGTTCTAGACAAATTTAAGTTTGCTCTTTGATTTTTTTTTTGTCTTTTTAGGGCTGCACCCACAGCATATGGAGGTTCCCAGGCTAGGGGTCGAATCGGAGCTGCAGCTGCCAGCCACAGCCACAGCCACAGCAACGCAGGATCCAAGTTGAGTCTGTGACCTACGCCACGGTTCATGGCAACGCTGGATCCTTAACCCACTGAGCGAGGCCAGGGATCGAACCCACGTCCTTGTGGATACTGGCTGGGTTCATTATTGCTAAGCCACGACGGGAACTCCAAGTTTGCTCTTTATTGATGTGCTGTGTTGCTTTTCTGTTTTGATTGAAGTCTCTCTAGGGCACACCTCCAGGGGGATTTGATCCGTGTTGTCAAGTGAATGGTAGACGTGTGAACCAGGAACATGGTGCTGAAATATTGATTAAAACAGTTTGAAGTAGGAAAAGAAAAACATGAAAAATGTAGACAGGATGGGCAAAGAAATTGCCGTCTAGTTATCATGTATGCTGAAGTGAAAATGCATGAACTCGGAGCTAGACATACAGGTTGGTGGTTTCACACCAAAACCCAGCAAGTCCAAGAATACATACGGTGTAATGCTATTTATATAAGGTTCAAAGTCATGCAAAACTAAACAATATACTGTTTAAGAATTCATAATTATAATAGTATGTAAAATATGCAAATGCTAATATATGCAAGGAAGTGATAAATAGATCAGAATAGAGGTGTTCTCTGGGCAGGAGGGAGGAGACATAAGTAGGGAAAGCATGTGGAGCCCTGACAGTACAGATAACACTTTGTGTCTTGGGCTGCATGGTGGGTGCACAGTTTTTCATTTCGTTGGTCTCGATACTTTGTACATAAGCTAAATATGTTTTTTAGATATAAATATCGTAATAAAAATAACATTTGAAATTGAATCCAGGGAGTTCCTGTTATGGTTCAGTGGTAATGGCCCCGACTAGTATCCACAAGGATGTGGGTCCAATCCCTGGCCTCGCCCAGTGGGTTGAGGATTCTGCATTGCTGCGAGCTGTGGTGTAGGTCGCAGACACGCCTCAGATCCCGCATTGCTGTGGCTGTGGCATAGGCTGGCAGCTGTAGCTCTGATTTGACCCTTAGCCTTGGAACTTGCATATGTGCCACGGGTGCGGTCCTAAAAAAGGCAGGAAGAAAAAGGAATCCAAGAGTTCCTGTCGTGGCTTAGTGGGTTAAGAACCTGACTAGTGTCTGTAAGAATGCAGGTCGAATCCCTGGCCTTGCTGAGTGGGTTAAGGATCTGACATTGCTGCAAGCTGCAGCGTAGGTTGCAGATGTGGCTCAAATAAGGTGTTGCCATGGCTGCAGCTCTGGTATGACCCCTGGCTGGGGAACTTCCATATGCCATGGATGCCGCTGTAAAAAGAAAAAAAAAAATTCAAATGAATCCACCAGTAATTTAAAAAACACTGCGAGACTACATTCTGAGCACTTTGAAGAAGGAAGAGGTTTTTGTTTTTATTCCCATTGCTTTTCTTTCTTTCTTTTTTTTTTCGGCTTTTGTCTTTTTAGGGCTGCACCTGCAGCATATGGAAGTTCCCAGGCTAGGGGTCAAATTGGAGCTACAAATGCTGCCCTACACCACAGCTACAGCAACATGGGATCCGAACCATATCTTCGACGTACACCCCAGCTCACGGCAACGCCAGATCCTTAACCCACTGAGCGAGGCCAGGGATCAAACCTGCAACCTCATGGCTCCTAGTTGGATTCAGTTCTGCTGCACCGTGACTGGAACTCCATCAATGACTCTTAAAATACAGTACTGTGCTATGATGACAGAGGAGACTCCTACGTAAAGTGTATGTGATATATAACACATGCAGGTTACGTTTCTGAAACAGGTAGTGGTTATACCAGGAACTAACCCCCAATTAATATAGAGCCCAGATAAATAAGGTTAATATTAGATCTTAAGAGACACAAACAAAAATGTCCAATTTGCCATCACAAAATGGTGTTATTTATTTATTTATTTTGTCTTTTTAGGGCTGCACCTGAGGCATCTGGAGGTTTCCAGGCTAGGGGTGTAACTGGAGCTGTAGCCGCCGGCCTTCGCCACAGCCACAGCAACGCGGGATCCGAGCCGCGTCTGCAACCTACACCACAGCCACAGCAACATGAGGTCTGAGCCATGTCTGCGACCTACACCACAGCTCACGGCAACGCCGGATCCTTAACCCACTGAGCGAGGCCAGGGATCGAACCTGCGTCCTCGTGGGTGCCAGTCAGATTCGCTTCCACTGAGCCACGACGGGAACTCCGCCATTGCGTTTCTTCTGCAGTTCATGGGAGTAATTTTAATCAAATTATTCCTTGTTTCTGCTTTACCGAAAAGGCTGTTGGTGGACTTGCCCATCGCAGCAGCTTTCCGTTGATTATCATCAGGAAGCAGACTGAGGGGATCTCCTGTCACCCCCAACCCTGTCCCCTCCTTGTTCATCACAGATGTTGCCGTGGTGGACATGAGCGATGTCTCCAGACAGCCTTCACTCTTCTACCACCTTGGGGTCCGTGAAAGCTTCGACATGGCCAATAACGTGATCCTGTACCACGACACCGATGCGGACACTGCTCTTTCACTGAAGGTAAAGGCTATTGTCCACTTTCTCCCGAATACTTCGTCCTGGAAAAGCAGTATTGTGTGTTGAGTTGAAGTGTACATGTAGCAGAGGAGGTCGGAGAAAAACAGTAAAGATTTGCCTGTGCAGTTTCCTTCCTTCCAACCCCAGGTTCAAGCTCGCACAAGTGACTTCCTGGCTGCTGTGTACGTGCATTTGCAGGTCGCTTGAATATTTCTAGGCTCTTTATGGAAGTCAAGGCAAAAACTCCTGTTAGTTCGCTTTGAAGCAAACACACTACTCTGAATCCTTTACTGGGCAATTTGATCCAAACCTACACATTAAAAAAAAAAAAAATCTCAACTTGGATAATCATATGAAGACATTTAACACTTAGCAAAATGGGCAGAAACTTTTAGCACAGATATAACTAGTATTTAATCTGTTATTTTTCCCCCAGTTTAAAGTGAAACAAAGCTGAAAACGTGTTCATGCACTACTCAGTAATTATTGAGAATTTTTGAATGTATTTTTGCAAATCTGATGCAAGCCTTTTTGGATAATATAGTACTTTTTAAAAAATACTTGTATTGGTAAAATCTGAGTGTCGAATGTGAGTTACTACAAAACTCAGCTAACATTAATATTGTTTAATATCTTAACATTAGTCAGGAAATCGTGGTATATGTTAAATCATTTCCAGGGTAAAGGATTAGTTTGTTTACAGCAGAGTTACTCAGCCTTGCCTGCACTTTAGAATCATTTGGGGAGTTTGTAAATATCCCAATACCCAGGCCACACCCAGACCAACTATGTCACAATCTCTAGAGGATTTTTTTAACCTCCCAAATGTGCAGCCAGGCATAGGAACCAGCAGTTCCGAGTTAGCCTTCGTAGACATCATTTCTAAACGTCTGCTCCCTTAGTATTAAAAAACAGTAGTATGTAAATAACACCATTTTGAAGCGTTCCCGTCTTGCCTCAATGGTTAACGTACCCGACTAGAATCCAAGAGGTCGCAGGTTCAGTCCCTGGCCTCGCTCAGTGGGTTAAGGATCCGGCGTTGCCGTGAGCCGTGGTGTAGGTCGCAGACATGGCTCGGACCCCATGTTGCTGTGGCTGTGGTGTAGGCCGGCAGCTGCAGCTCCGATTAGACCCCTAGCCTGGGAACCTCTTTATGTCTCAGGTGCGGCCCGAAGGAGACTAAATAAATAACACTATTTTGTGATGGCAAATTGGACATTTTTGTTTGTGTTTCTTAAGATCTAATAGTGATCTTATTTATCTGGGTTCTATAATAATTGGGGGTTAGTTCTGGTATAACCACTACCTGTCTCAGACATGTAACCTGCATGTGTTATATATCACATACATTTTACATAGGAGTTTCCTCTGTCATCATAGCACAATACTACATTTTAAGAGTCATTGATGGGAGTTCCCTTCGTGGCTAAGTGGTTAACGAATCCTACTAAGAACCATGAGGTTGCGGATTCGATCCCTGGCGTTGCTCAGTGGGTTAAGGATCCAGCGTTGCTGTGAGCTGTGGTGAAGGTTGCAGATGCGGCTTGGATCCCGCGTTGCTGTGGCTGTGGCGAAGGCCGATGGCTACAGCTCCTGTTAGACCCCTAGCCTGGGAACCTCCATATGCCGCGGGTGCGGCTCTACATAAAGGCAAAAAGACAAAAAAAAAAAAAAAAAGAGTCATTGATGGAGTTGCAGTCATGGCTCAACGGAAACAAATCCGACTAGAAGCCATGAGGATGCGGGTTCGATCTCTGGCCTTGCTCAGTGGGTTAAGGATCTGATGTTTCCGTGAGCTGTGGTGTAGGCTGCAGATGTGGCTCGGATCTGACATTGCTGTGGCTGTGGCGCAGGCCGGCAGCAACAGCTCTGATTATACCCCTAGCCTGGGAACCTCCATATGCTGCAGGTGCGCACCTAAGAAGACAAAAGCCAAAAAAAAAAAAAAAAAGTCATTCATGTGACAGTAGAAGAAACTGTTTTGTTATTATACTTTACATTGTGAAACAGTTTCCTAAAAGGCAATAAACCCATCTAGATTGCTTTAGATATTTAGATACTGATTTTTTTCTTTTACTTTTCACTAAATTAATTGTGCTTAGCAATGTTTAGAATTAGAAAACGTGAAAGGGGAGTTCCCGTCGTGGCGCAGTGGTTAACGAATCCGACTAAGAACCATGAGGTTGCGGGTTCGATCCCTGGCCTTGCTCAGTGGGTTAAGGATCCGGCGTTGCCGTGAGCTGTGGTGTAGGTTGCAGACGCGGCTCGGATCCTGCGTTGCTGTGGCTGCGGTGCAGGCCAGTGGCCACAGCTCCTATTA
Organism: Catagonus wagneri; assembly: GCA_004024745.2. NCBI lineage: Eukaryota > Metazoa > Chordata > Mammalia > Artiodactyla > Tayassuidae > Catagonus > Catagonus wagneri. The sequence continues at coordinate 745,300 of PVHT020000195.1, forward strand.
GACCCCTAGCCTGGGAACCTCCACATGCCGCGGGTGCGGCTATAAACCCGCGGCCATAAAATGACAAAAGGCAAAAAAAAAAAAAAAAAACGTGAAAGGGTCAATTATTAAGCTGTGTTTTGATGAGAAACATGAAATTATAATGTATTGTTTTTCCCAGTTCAATACATTTTTTTCCCTTGCCTATGCCTTAGTGAACTCCTCTGGAAAGTTCCATGACCTAGATAAGATTTCATTTTTAATAATATGGAAAAATACTTCCTAAAATGGAAA